>QRFJ01000811.1:0-25202 GCA_006176705.1 Cocos nucifera | reverse complement strand
ATGGGAGGCCAGAGGGGAGGGAGGCCATCATGGGTGGTCGCTAGGGAGGGGATAGGGGGCCGTCGTGGTGGGTCGACGAGGGGAGGCCATCACAGGAGATTGCTGGGGAAGGGAGGGTGGGCAGGTCGGGGAGGGAAGATGAGGTTGGGGGGCGGCTGTGTGGGGTGTTGTAAAGAAGTTTTTTTTCCTTTTCTTATAAAAAAATTTAGCAACTAATAAATCAATTTCTTAAAATAAAGGTGCTAATTAATTTTTTTAAAAATTCAAATTTATGATCAATTTTTTAGTTGTAAAAAAATAAAAAAAATTACAATAAAAAAATAAATTACAAATAATAAAGAAGATTTTTATTTTTCTTTCCTTAAAAAAAAGAAGATTTAAAAATTGATTTATTAGTTGCTAAGTCAATCTTTAAAAATCAAAGTATCAATTAAGTTTTTTTAATTTAAATTTATAATTAATTTTTTGATTACAAAAGTTTAAAAAAACTATAATAAAAAATTAGTTATAAATAATAAAAAAATATAATTTTTTTTTCTTACCAAAAAAAAGAAGATTTAGCAACTAATTTATCGATTGTAAAATTGATCTTTAAAAACAAAGGTGCAAATTAATATTTTTTAAAATTTAAATTTATGATTAATTTTTTAGTTGCAAAAAATTTAAAAAAATTACTACCAAAAAATTGATCATAAAAATAATTATAAAATAAAAAATAATATAAAAATTTTATGATCAATTTTTTGATCATAAAATTAATATTTTGTAACCAAAAGATTGATCATAAACTATTTTATAGATTAAAAGAACTAAAAAATTTTATGATTGATTTTTTGGTTATAATTTTTTAAATATTTTGCAACTGATAAAATGATCGCAAATATATTTTACAATCAAATATAATTTTTTCTATTTTTTTAAATATAGTATAATTTTAAAAATTTAAAATCTATTTTTATCGTTTATTATCTAAATAATTATCATTAGAGTATCATTATGAAAGATCGCTTCGATCTGGTAGCCCTAACTATGTCAATCAATAAAATTTGATTTTGATGGTCGTGAATGATCGCATGATGATCTGATAGATAGAGACCATCGATGAATTTAAAAACTTACAATGATAATCTTAATAATATTTGTAATACACTATCACAATATTATTTTAGTCGGACATCATTAATCATGATCAATTTAGCACGAAATGGTTTGAGCCGTTAAATAAAAAAATGAGTGATCAAAAGACCAAACAACATGTGATTATAAAAAAAATTTTTAGATAAATATTCTTTGCAACTACTTTGATCATTTGTATGGTGGTGATTATAAAATTCAAACTGCGCATATATAAAGGATCTAAAACTATATATCTTTTGATACTTATTCTTATAATCTTTAAGTAATTATATTTATGCTTTTGTAAGATCTGCTTAACATAAATGATTCATTTATGATCACCACCGTATAGATGATTAAAATAGTAGCAAAGATCATTTATCTAAAAAAATATCTTATAATCAAATACCATTTAATCTTTTGATCACTCATTTTTTATTTAACGATCTAAATCATACTATACTAAATTGATCATGATAATGATGTCCAATTGAAATAAAATTTTGATAGTGTACTATAAATATTATCAAAATTATCATTATAAATTTTTGGATCCATCAGTGATCTCTATCTATCAAATCATTATATGATCATTCGTAACCATCCAAATTAAATTTTATCGATCGACATAGCTAGGGCTATCAGATTGAGACAGTATTTGATGATGATACTCTAACGATAATTATTTGGATAATGAATGGTGAAGATAGACTTTAAATTCTAAAATTATATCATATTTAAAAAAAATAAAAAAATATATTTAGTTATAAAATATATTTATGATAAATTTTTTGGTTGCAAAATATTAAAAACTTTATGACTAAAAAATTGATCATAATTTTTTTAATTTTTTTTAAATTTATAAATAAGTTTATGATCAATTTTTGATTGTTAAATATTAATTTTATGACTAATGATGCGTGTTAATCTGTAGCTATGGTAAGTGCACCAGTCGATCAAGTAATAAAATAAGTGAGTAGAATATCATCCCTAGAGAATTAAAAAATAAGTACTAAAAAATTCTTTCCTATACTTTATTTAGAAGATCAATTTATGAGAATTAAGAAAAATAAGATGAAATAAAGAAATAATTAAAAATTATAAGAAAATAGAGAGTGTATAATTTTTAGAATTTTAAACTTAAGAGCAATAGGTTACTAAGGCAATCGGTTCACCAACTTAATCAATACAATATTCAGATTATTAAGTTAATTTTATTTTATATGACGGTGGAGTCTCCTAGATAATTCACTATCCTTTGATCTAAGCATAGTAAAATTATCAATATTTATTAACTATCCTTTGGTTCAGATGTAATTTAAATAAATATTGATTCATTAAGTTTTGTGAAATCCTCTAATTAAAATATGCTGCATCCAAAGTGCACTAAAATTCCTATGTGCATATGAATTCTAAATCGATTTATAATACGAGGTATATAAATCAAGAAGCAATAATATAGACGTACTTGGTCCGTATCATCTATGTTCATCAGATCAATTAGAAGATAGCCAGTAATCTAAAAGCATTAAGATCAAATCTATATACTTCTTATGAATAAAATTTAAAATTAAAAATAAATCATACTGAATATTATATCAAAAAAAGTAGCTACACCTTAGCCTTAGTAAAATAAAATTTAGTTCATGATAATAAGATCAAAAATATCAAATAAAATAAAAAGTATGAAGAAATTAGACTGTTTGTTTGCTGAAATTGATCGTCCATTGCTTTTGGTTTGGAGAACTTGATGAAGAAAAAAGCCGCTTCGTGTACCGATCTTCGAAAGAAGAAAAGAAGAGGAAAGAAAAATAACAAAAATAGAAGCTCTTTCTCTTCTCTCCCTAAACCATCTCTCTATTTCTTTCTATTTTCTTTTTATTTTCAACTCTCTGTTTCCTATTCCTCAGGCTCTCTATATAGGTTCTCTTCTTTTTGATCGGTAGCAGGCTTTTTATAGCCTTAAGAGGAAGATTTCTAGTAGGAATCTCCTTAAAACTAGGTTTTAGATTCCTTAAACAAGTCAAATAAAGCCTTGGATAATTCTGGCCATTAGATCAGCATCCAACGTATCAAAAACCACTTTAAAACCCTTTATAAAACTCAGTTACAGTCGGATCTAACAACAGTCGTCCGATCATCTTGATGATAAAATTATCTGCCCTCATCAGGTGGTATTTTTGCTATCCTATATTTTTTTAGATCTAGATTTATGTAATTAGATTTGTGAACCCTTAGGCCAGATTGGATCAATTTTTTTTAAATTCCACTGCATCTGATCAGATCCAATCAGGCCAATCCAAAAGTTTCTTCAACTAATATCAGAGCCAAGTTGTAGGTTCATAGATCTAGATTGTGTAAATCTAAATTAGATTTTTGATGAGATCAAAAATGGTATGAACTTTAAAATGCATGAGATGTATTTTTAGATACATGAGATGTATGCAAAGCATAATTAGATTAGATCTATTTCATATATGTAATATATGCATGCTATAGATCTAGATATGTTAGTAGTAGTAAAAGTATTCTGATTGAGATAGTCCCCTTGGCCATCTGGTCATAAGAGAAAGAAGGATTTAAAGGCCTTCACTTTTCATATGATGGGATACTCTTATGGCATGCGGGGGTACTGCATGATGATCTTCATGAAGAAGAAAATAAAACTTATTTTCTGCTAAATCCTAGATCCAAAAATTCTAGGATCTATTTTCATGCTTTATTTTTGAATCCTATTACACTTAATTAAGAATTAAGTTATGAAAATAATTAGATCTAAAAAATAAGAATTAAAGATCTATGACATTTTCATAATACATGGGTTCAGGGTATAGGTAGCTTGATTAGATTTAGCTTGAGTGGTTGATCAAACCGAATCAAGAGTTGGTTAGGATGGGATCAAGAGTGCTCAATTGACCAGCCTAATAGTTATAAGTTTGGTCAAAATTGATTAACAACCATATGTTATTGATCATTTCAAGACCTAATCTAACTCTGCGGTTCGAGTTTGGATTATAAGCGAACCCAATCAGTTTTGAATTGATAAATTAGTGTCTAAGATAAGTCTGGCAGATATAATTTGTAGTCTTTAATTGGGAGCTATTCGTCCATGATTTATCTGCAATGAGTTAATGGCATATCCCTTCCACTGATCTCACTTACCTAACCAATTGGGTTGATCTAGTTCTGTATTGGGTAGCTAACGATTCAAGCTAACTCATACTACTAGATTAGTTATAACAATTATGACTAATTAAGATTAAGACCTAAATTAAAATCTTCCTATAAAATATTAAGTCATGAAGTCTTCCACCATTGTAGTTGTATGGGCCCTTCCTAGAATTGATTGCTCTCGGCTGAATACAGTAGTTCAGTTGTACCAAAAAGATGCAATCGTAATTATTAGGTATTGGATGCTATGGGATGGAGGAAGGGTTGGGCTCAATATTTTGGATATGGTGAGAGTTTCAATTATGAATCCATTTCGTACAAATGGTGGGTTTGACTTAACTAAAGAGTGAAGCAATATTTCAGGCGTGGTGAGTTTCATGAATTAGAGATAACTTATTTAGAGAAATATTAGACAAGAGTTGTCCACTCATCGACTGACTTATCACCAATAACTGTTAAGTAAGATGGTAAGCCAATCGATGGGATCATAGTATCCACTAAAAATTCTTAATCGTGGAGATTTTTGCATATCTTCCAAGGGACTATAGAGATTCAAAAAAAATAGTGAAAGCCCAAATTTATTTTAAAAATATTTTTTTAAAATAAATTGATTAAATTTTAATACAAAATCTAACTAAAAACTTTAACTCTATATAGGAATCATATCTGCTTCCAACCTCCCAGTCCGGATTTTAGAAACCAATAGATAGACCGGGCTAAATTTCAAGAATTGGCTCCAAAACTTAAAAATTATTTGAGTTCCAAGAAGCTAACCTATGTTCTAGATTCGAACCTTTTCCATCTCCTAGCCCGTCGACCACTGATCAGAAAGCATCTCATGAGAATTAGTTGGATGATGATAACAAGCTTAGATGCTATGTGTTGGCCTCAATGTCTAACGAGTTGTAGCATAAATATGAGGATATGAAGACTGCCAGGCAGATGCTGGCTCACCTACAAGAGTTGTATGGTGAGCAGAGCCACGCAGCACACTACGAAGTATCCAAACAATTTTTCAAAGCATAAATGCATGATGGACAGTAGATCTATGATCATTGCTTGTTGATGATCAAGGATTTGAAGGAGCTTGAGAAGCTCAGCATATTCATAGATAAGGATTTGTAGATTGATCTAATTCTGCAGTCCTTAACTGATTCGTATAAGCAGTTTATTATAAACTTTCATATGAATAAGATCCAGTGCATCTTAGTCAAGTTAATGAATATGCTAGTGACTACTGAGGATATCTTAAAGAGTTCAAGAAGCTCAGTACTTGCTATGAAGCGAACTTCTTTCAAGAAAATAATTTTTGAGAAGAAGAAGTTCACGAAAAAGCAAAAGATTGAGGGAAAGAAGAAGGAGAAGAAGGCAGAACCAAAGAAGAAAGCTATGGAGAAGAAAAAGTGTTTCCACTACAACTCTGACGGCCATTGAAAGCGAAACTATCCTGCTTACCTGGTAAGCCTGAAGAACAAGAGGGAAGGAGGACCTTCTGAAGGTATACTCATCATTGAGATGAATCTGACAGTTTCTTCTACATCTAGTTGGATGCTTGACTTTATATCTAGTGCTCATCTATGCATTTTTTTGCAGGATCTTGAGGATTGCAGGAGGTTGAGGGATGGTGAAATGATCCTACATGTCGAGAATGGAGCAAAAGTTACTGCTATGGCTGTGAAAATGTATCCTCTGTGACTACCATCTGGGAGTGTCTTAGAACTTTGGGACTATTTTTTTGTACCTACTACGAGCAGAAATCTAGTTTCTATCTTCTGTTTGACACAGGAAGGATATGTAATTAATTTTGATAAGGACCATTATATTATTCTTTTTGAAAGTAATAAAATTGATAGTGATTTCCTTATTAACAGTCTCTATCAATTGCATATTGATGTATCTATAAATTATATCGAGCAAAGTGTGAATACCACAGGATCTAAATGACCTATAGATGGTATAAACAAAAAGTACATGTGGCATCTTAGGCTAGGTTATATAGCAGAAGACATGATTAACAAATTAAAAAAAAATTAAACTAACAAGTCCGTTGACTTCCGAGTTTTATCCAATTTGTGAATCATGTCTTCAAGATAAAATGACCAACCTACCCTTTATGAGACATAGGAAAAGGACCACAGAATTACTTACTCTAGTGTATATAGAGAGAAATTCTTTCTACACTGCATGCGGTGTAGAAAAATTGACGTGGAGTGCACCGGATGATCCCATTAGAACACGTAAAAATTGCTTCCCAATGTGCATTTAATATCCTACAGTGCTTGAAATTTTGAATGACGAAAATGCCTCTTTCCAAAAATTATGACATCCATTCACAAAAATTATGACACCCCTATAGAAAATATAGCATTTTATTCAAGGTATCATAATTTTTATGAATGAATGTCATAATTTTTATGAAGGAATGTCAGAATACTGCATGAAGGAAAAAATAATGAATATGTATAGAAAGAGCATTATGATACTCCTGAAGGAAAATCCTAATTTTTCGAACCAGATTCGTTCAGATCTAATCGGATCAAGAGATATATTTTAAAAAAAAAAAATTTTGATCTGAATCAGATCTAAAATATTTTAGATTTGATTCTTATTATTCTAATAATTAAAATAAAATATAGATAAATTAAATCAAATTTAATTTACCTTGATGTAGGGTAATCCTATTACCCATTGATGATCCTGTAAGCAGCGGAAGGTTCTGGATCTAGCCATGCAAGTGCCTGGCCTCTACCGATATCCACTCGGACTAGATCTGGAGATCCTCTTCTTCTCTATCACATCTCCAAAAATTAGATCTGAATCTGATTTGGAGGATCTTCAAAATGACTTTCGAAGATCAGCAGTTGTCCTTTGCAGCAGCGCAGCCTTCTAGCTTTCTGATCGCCTTTCTCTCATGCCTAGATTGCACCAACTGAGATCCCAAACTACTTTGGGCATGGAGAGGAGAGGGAGATGATGGACTTGGCATGGAGGAGGGGGAGAGAAACAGCCTTAGGGCGTGGAGAATTTAATTAATTGCCTCTTGAGTTGGGCGTAGGGTCTTATTTATAGACTATGCGTGATCCAACTCCTCTTCTTCCCAACCAATCACAATCCTTTATGAAATCAGATCTAAATCTGATTGGTGGGAATAGAGTCCCTTGGATTCATCCTTAGATGGTGCCTAAGACCAATCAAAGTTGGTTCTTAGGAGGAGTCTATTTCAGAATCCAAAAAGGAGATGGAGTCCCTATCCAATAGGGACTCCAGGGCACCTCCAACTTGGGCGCACGCCACCCTTGGCGTGCACCCTCCTCCTTGCCAGTTTCTGGTAGGAGGACAAGCCCCTACCAGCTCTCCAATAGGTGCATGACACGTGGACAGAAGTCAAAGTATCAATGGTTCAATATTTGACCAGTCAAAGGTCAACTTTTGACCAAAGTCAAAGGACGAGAAATGGCAGGTGACCAAAAATGGCAGGTATTGTCTTACAAAATAAGACAATCCTTTTCTGACCTGGACAGGCTCCAGTCAGATCAGGTGAAGGCCTCTGATCGAGCACAAACTCCTTTGGCTCAGTCAGGACAACTATTTATGATAGTAAAAGAAGAACGTTAGGTTCAATCGAGTGCTAGCACGATTTTTTTGAACCTAATTGAATCTCATTCAGATCAATTGAACTGGATCAGTTCAATTGATGATCACCAGATTCAAACCCTTGTTTGTGTGATCTAGTTAGGTTCAGTTCTGTATGGTAATGGGATATGTCATGATCTCTATCATCGACATCATCGAAACTCCTTTCGATGGATCAGAACTCTTCTGATTCGAACAGTTAGAATGATCGATCATCTAAATCATTCTAATTGCTCCCAAAATCCACCAGTGACACCTAGCAGTATATGGTGGCAACCCATCAGAGCTGAATGCGAACCTCTTGGTGCAGCTACCTGTGTGATTAAGTTCTTCTATCTTGAGCTCCGATCAGATTAGGGTTAAGGTGAACTCGTCAAACCCTAGTTTCTGTCATATGATGTAATCATTCGATTCAAGTCCGATGTGAAAATCTAAATAGAAACTCTTTCTATTATTTCACTCTGCCATGGCCATGGGCTTCTGGACTTGATTCTCATGATCATCATAGGGCTGCTCCTCTACCACCGAGGTAGATAGATTCCATCTTGATGCAATCCAGTTCCTACAATGAACATGCTATAGCCAACATACACCTCAGGATTTCGAATGGCTAGGAGATCGAGTTATGGTGTAGTCAAACTATAACACCCTCAAGGTGAACTACCGATGCACCTCAGGTCAAAGAACCAGACACACCACTGCAGCATCGAGTCAGTCATTGACGAGAAGGTAGACTTCCTAATGACTACTCGAGGTGGTCACGCTCAGTGCCCTCGTTCTCTAACGAGTACCTGTACTCTCGCTCTGGTGTCTCCACACCGTAGACTCAAGACTCATCTACTAAAGAGAAGCGATTGTACACCAACCTTTCGGATCAATCACCATCCTCGTGATGATCCTATGGTCGGAAGCATTTTATGAGTTAATAATGATTATTCATGTCTTAAATTTTCAACTCTTGAAAATATGAATTATCATTACCATTAACTCAAAGGATGTATCACAGACACTAAATACACATATGTGATAGAAAATAACCCATTTTATTGATTATAGTCAAAATTATAATTTTGCCCCTAGAAGTGTATTACAAGTGTCAGCCAATTCTGGCTTCTAGGGCACATATATCTAACAATCTCCCACTTATCCTAAAGCCAATTGGCTACAAGTCTAAGTCCCATCTTCTCAAGGTGGGCTTCGATCTTTTGTTGTCCCAACGACTTTGTAAGTGGGTCTGCCTGCATTGTCTGCAGAGTCGACTCTCTTGACCTCGACGTAATCCTTCTCGAGGTAATCGCGGATGAGGTGGTATCGCCGCTCAATGTGCTTGGATTTTTGGTGAGACCTCGGCTCCTTAGCAAGGGCTATGGTGCCATTGTTGTCGCAGTATAGAGGAATGGCATCTGATGGCATTACTCCGATTTCTGCAGCAAACTTCTTGTACCAGAATGCTTCCTTCGCAGCCTCTGATGCAGCGATATATTCTTCTTCCATGGTGGAATCTGCTATCATGGTTTGCTTGAAACTCTTTCAGCTGATAGCACCACCATTGCACACAAACAGACTCCCAGATGTCGACTTTCGATCATCTACATCGGACATGAAATCCGAGTCTGTGTATCCCTGGACTTGGAGTTCTCCATTACCAAAGACCAACATCATATCCTTAGTTCTTCTTAAGTACTTAAGGATACATTTCACAGAAGTCCAGTGTTCTTCACCTGGATTTGACTGATATCTGCTTGTGACACTCACAGCATGGGCTATATCAGGTCGTGTACATAGCATGGCATACATGAGGCTCCCTATTGCAGAAGCATAAGGGATCTTGCTCATGCATTCTATTTCCTCAGGTGTGCTAGGGCACATCTTCTTGGAAAGATGAATACCATGTCTGAAGGGTATTAATCCCTCTTAGAGTTTTCCATACTAAACCTCTTTAGTACTTTCTCTATGTACATCTTCTGTGAAAGTCCTAGCATCCTATTCGGTCTATCCCTATAGACCTTAATTCCTAGAATAAAGGATGCTTCACCTAGGTCTTTCATGGAGAATTCCTTGGACAACCATATTTTGACTATCGTCAACATGGGAATATCATTCCCAATAAGGAGGATGTCATCCACGTACAATACGAGGAAGACAACAGCGCTCCCACTGACCTTTTTGAAGATACATGGTTTCTCTTCATTTTTTGATGAAACCAAACGTTTTGATCACATCATTGAAATGAGTGTTCCAGCTCCGAGATGCTTGCTTAAGTCCATATATGGACCTTTGCAGCTTGCAAACCTTGTGATCAGTATCACTGGATGTGAAACCTAGCGGCCTGTTCCATATAGATATCTTCCTCAAGATATCCATTTAAGAATGCCTGTTTTCATGTCCATTTGCCATATTTCATAATCGAAATAGGCTGCAACGGCAAGCAATGTGCGGATGGATTTTAGCATAGCCACTGGGGAAAAGGTATCCTGATAGTCAATGCCTTCGTGTTGACTATAACCTTTTGCCACTAGTCTAGCCTTGAATGTCTCCACATTTTCATCTGCACCAATCTTTCTCTTGAAGATCCATTTACACCCAATAGGTACTATACCTTCTGGTGGATCTACCAAGGTCCAGACTTGGTTTGAGTGCATCGAGTCAATTTCTGACTGCATTGCCTCTAGCCATTTCTCGGAGTCGATATCTGATATCATGCCTCGTTGTAGGTTTTGGGATCATCACCATGAGCACCATTACCTACGAGGAATATTTTCTCTACTTTCTCTGAAATAATACCTAAGTATCTTTCAGGGGGATGGAAAACTCTTTCCGATCTACGAGGTGGAGGAGGTAGTGTTCTTATTGGCTCAACCTGATTTGGTTCCAATTGGTCCTTAGCTCATTGTACTTGTGAGACTTTCTCATCAAGCTTAATCTGCTTTCCAATGCCGCTATCTTGAATAAACTATTTTTCAAGAAAGATGGCATGTCGACTCACAATCACATTGTGGTCTTCTGAAATGTAGAAATAGTATCCTAATGACTCTTTAGGATATCCTATGAATCGAGCTCTGAAGGACCTAAACTCTAACTTGTCCGCTTGTTGTCTTTTGACATGAGCCGGACAACCCCAAATTCTGAGATGACTCAGACTTGGTTTCTTACCGTGCCATATCTCATACGGTGTGGTAGGAATGGTTTTAGAGGAAACCCTATTCAGTAGATAAATTGAAGTTAACAATGAGTGTCCCCAAAGAAAATTAGGGAGGTCTGTGAAGCTCATCATGGATCGGACCATATCCAATAGAGTCCGATTTCTCCATTCTGAAACTCCATTGAGTTGAGGTGTTCCTGATGGAGTCCATTGAGAGACTATGCCATTTTTCTTGAGATAGTCTAGGAAATTTCCAGCTAAGGTATTCACCTCCTCGATCTGATCGAAGAATCTTAATGGAATTTTTCAGTTTATTTTTCTACTTCATGTCTGAATTCTTTGAACTTTTCAAAAGCTTCAGACTTGTGTCTCATAAGATACACATACCCATACCTAGACAGATCATCGGTAAAGATAATGAAGTAGACAAAATTATCTCTAGCCGGCACATCAAATGGGCCGCACACATCAGTATGTACTAGGGCAAGGAGATCTGTGGCCCTTTCCCCATGTCCTACAAAAGGGAGTTTAGTCATTTTGCCTTGAAGACAAGATTCACAAGTTGGATATGACTCGAAAGTCAATGGACTCAATAGCCCATTTTTCTCCAATTTGTTGATCCTATCTTCTGCTATATGACCTAATCTCAGGTGCCATAGATACCTATCATTTGGACTATCCCTAGGTCATTTGGCATTCACATTTTGCTCGATAGTTAGAACAGATACATCAATATGTAGCTGATAAAGACCGTTAATAAGGAAAACCATTTGCAATTTTATTTCTTTCATAAAGAATGTTACAATGGTCCTTAAAGAAGGTAATCACATAGCCTTCTAGTGCTAAGCATGAAACAGAAATCAAATTTCTGCTAGCTGCAGGCACATAATAACAGTCTTTCAAAACTAAGTCTAAACCAGATGGTAATCGAAGAGGGTATATTTCCACCGCCACTGCAGCAACTCTTGCTCCATTTTCGATGCATAGGATCATGTCTCCATCCCTCAGCCTCCTGCTATCCTCAAGACCCTGCATGGAAGTGCACAGATGAGCACTAGAACCAGAGTCAAGCACCCAACTGGATGCAGAAGAAACCATAAGGTTAGACTCAATAACGAGCATACCTCCAGAAGGACCTTCCTTCTTGTTCTTCAAGGTGGCCAGGTAAGTAGGACAGTTTCGCTTTCAGTGGCCGTCGCTGTTGCAATGGAAAATACTTTCCTTTGACAGCGGCCTTCTTCTTCGGCTCTGCCTTCTTCTTCTTTTCTCCTTCCATCTTTTGCTTTTTTGCAGACTTCTTTTTCTTTTCAGAAGACTTTTTTTTGGAAGAAGTCCATTCCATAGCAAGAACTGAGCCTTTAGAACCTTTCATAGAAAGCTCAGCGGTGACCAGCATATTCATTAATTCGGCCAAAAAATTTTGAAGTTTATGCATGTGGTAATTCATGATGAATTGCCCATATGCATCAGTCAAGGATTGCAGAATAACATCATTCTGCAGATCCAAGTCTAACTTCACACCGAGCTTCTCAAGCTCTTTCAAGTCCTTGATCATCATCAGACAGTGATCTTGGACTGACTGCCCATCACGCATCTTAGCCTTAAAAAGTCATTTCATGACTTGATACTTGGCTGCGCGACTCTGTTCACCAAACATCTCTTGCAGGTGAGCCAACATTTGGTGAGCAGTCTCGATATCTTCATGTTGGCGCTGGAGCTCATCAGACATCGAGCCCAACATGTAATATCTGGCCTTATTATCTTCGTCTATCCATTTTTTCAGAGATGCTCTCTGTTCAGTGGATGGATGGGCTGGTAAGGTGGGAGGATCCTGATCCAATACATGGGTTAACTTCTCGAAATCCAAAATAATTTTGTAGTTCCTGAGCCAATCTTTATAATTGAGTCCTGGTCAGTCTATGTGTGTCCAGGATACGTGCCAATGGGTTGGATGCAGACATTTTCCTATAGAGAGTCAAAGATTCTAGTTAGATACTGTAATTATGACTTGACCAATTTATTTATTTATTTATTTAGAGATTTTATTTTTAAATAAATTAGCTTTCCACTATTTTCTCGGATCCCTACACTTCCTCTGTAGAGATGCAAAAATCTTCATGATTAATGATTTCTAGTGGGTGGTGCGGTCTCACCAACTGACTCATCACCTCACCTAACAGTTATTGGTGATGGGTTAGCCAATGAGTGAACAACTCTTGTTCAATGATTCTCTAATCATGGTGCACCCAAACTTGGTCTCTAATTCATGAATCTCACCATATCCAAGAATATTGATCCACTCCTTAGTTAAGTCAGACCCACCATTTATACAGACTGGATTCCTAATTGAGTCTCTCACCATATCCGAAATATTGAGCCCAACTCATCCTCCAGCCCATAGCATCCAATGCCTAATAGACATGGTTGCATCTTTCCGGTGCAACTGAGCCACTGTATCCAGTCGAGAATAATCAACCCCGGAAAGGGCCCGCACATCTACAATGGTGGAAGACCTCAGACTTAATCTTTTCTTAGGAAGAATTGATTCAGGATCTCATTAAACTAGACTTGTCATAGTCATAACAATTATGACTAACCTAGTGGCATGGGTTAGCTCGGATTATTGACCACCTCAGATCAGAACTGAGTCAACAGATATGGCCAGGTAAGTGAGATCGGTGGAAGGGATATGCCATTAACTCATACAAGAACGCATTCAGGTCGAGTAGCTCCCAATTAAAAATCAGTCGGTCGTATGTGCCAAACTTACCTTAGACACCAAATTATTGAGCCAGAACCAATTGGGTTAGCCTACAATCCAGACTCTAACCTCTGAGCCTAATTAGGTCTTGCTTGATCGTGACTCGATCTTGACCCAGACTTAATCCTATTAGGCTGGTCAATTTAAGCATTGTTGATCCCATCTAACCAACTCTTGATTCGGTTTGATCAACCGCTTAGACCTAATTGAGCTATCCAAGCCCGAACCCAGTATTATGAATATGTCTTAGATCTAAAATTCTCAATTTTAGATCTAATTAATATTTCATAATCTTAATTCTTAATTAAGTAGGGTTCATAAACAAAATATGCACAATAAATCCTAGGGTTTCAGGATCTAGGATTTTGCAGAAAGTAAGTTTTGGATTTCTGATTAAGGACGAACATGCAGCACCCCTACACATCATAAGAACATCCCATCGGATGGGAGGAGAGGGCCTTTAAATTTTTTTTTCGTTCTTATGACCGGACGGCTAAGAGGAATGCCTTAATCAGGAACATGTAATACTACAAAATAATTTTAGATCTATATCATATATCTCATATACAAATTAGATCTAATCATGGCATATTTTGCATACATCTCATGTATCGAATCATGCATATTTTTAGATCTAAATTATCTCATAATAATCTAAAAAATTAGATTTAAATTGATCTTATCAAAATAAACTCTAATCTAGACAACTATGTAGAACTATTCTACAACTAGTCTAGACATGCATCAATCATATCTCATATGATGTTAAAATTAAATAATTTTTATTTATTATTTTTTAGATATTATTATAATAATTATAATATCAAAAAATAGTAAATAAATAGATCTAAAATATGATTTAATCAAATTAAATTATAAACATGCAAGACTATTCTATAGAACTATTCTATTTTAGAACTAGTCATGCATATTTTCTAATCTTAGATCCAAATTATTTAATTTTAATTTTTTTTGATTTTAGATCTGATCACATCTCATGTGACATCTAAAATCACTTATTTTTTTAATTAAAATAAATTTAAAATTAGATCTAAATACTTTAGAACCTTGGCTCTGATACCAGTTGAAGGAAAATCCTGATTTCTTGGACCAGGTTTGTTCAGATCTGATCGGATCAAGAGATATATTTTAAAAATTTTTTTCTTTAATCTAAATTAGATCTAAAATATTTTAGATCTAATTTTTATTATTTTAATAATTAAAATAAAATATAAATAAATTAAATTAGATTTAATTTACCTTGATGTAGGGTAATCCTATTATCCGTTGATGATCCTATAAGCAGCAAAAGGTTCTGAATCTAGCCATGCAAGTGTCTGGCCTCTATCGGTATCCACTCGAGCTGGATCTAGAGATCCTCTTCTTCTCTATCACTTTTTCAAAAATCAGATCTAAATCTGATTTGGAAGATCTTCAAAATGACTTTCGAAGATCAGCAGTTGTCCTTTGCAGCAGCGCAGCCTTCTAGCTTTCTATCACCTTTCTCTCGTCTAGATTGCACCAACTGAGATCCCAAACTACTTTGAGTGTGGAGAGGAGAGGGAGATGATGGACTTGGCATGGAGGAGGGGGAGAGAAATAGCTTTAGGGCATGGAGAATTTAATTAATTGCCTCTTGAGTTGGGTGCAGGATCTTATTTATAGACTATGCATGATCCAACTCCTCTTCTTCCCAATCAATCATAATCCTTTGTGAAATCAGATCTAAATTTGATTGATAGAAATAGAGTCTCTTGGATTCATCCTTAGATGGTGCCTAAGACCAGTCAAAGTTGGTTCTTAGGAGGAGTCTATTCGAAATCCAAAAAGAAGATGGAGTTCCTGTCCAACAGGGACTCCTAGGCATCTCCAGCTTGGGCGCATGCCACCCTTGGCGTGCGCCCACCTTCTTGCTAGTTTCTGGTAGGGGGACAAGCCCCCACTAGCTCTCCAATAGGTGCGTGACACGTGGACAGAAGTCAAAGTATCAATGGTCAATATTTGACCAGTCAAAGGTCAACTTTTGACTAAAGTCAAAGGACGAGAAATGACAGATGACCAAAAATGGTAGGTATTATCTTACAAAATAAGACAATCCTTTTCTGACCTGAATAGGCTCCAGTCAGACCAGGTGAAGACCTCTGATCAAGTACAAACTTCTTTGGCTCAGTCAGGATAACTATTTATGATAGTAAAAGAAGAACACTAGGTTCAATCAAGTGCTAGCATGATTTTTTTGAACTTAATTGAATCTCATTCAGATCAATTGAACTGGATCAGTTCAATTGATGATCACCAGATTCAAACCCTTATTTGTGTGACCCAGTTAGGTTCAGTTCTGTATGGTAATGGGATATGTCATGATCTCTATCATCGACATCATCGAAACTCCTTTCGATGGATCAGAACTCTTCTGATTCGAACAGTTAGAATGATCGATCATCTAAATCATTCTAATTGCTCTCAAAATCCATTAGTGACACCTAGCAGTATATGGTGGCAACCCATCAGAGCTGAATGCGAACCTCTTGGTGCAGCTACCTGTGTGATTAAGTTCTTCTATCTTGAGCTCCGATCAGATTAGGGTTAAGGTGAACTCATCAAACCCTAG
Organism: Cocos nucifera; assembly: GCA_006176705.1. NCBI lineage: Eukaryota > Viridiplantae > Streptophyta > Magnoliopsida > Arecales > Arecaceae > Cocos > Cocos nucifera. Next base: position 8,768 of record QRFJ01000811.1, on the reverse strand, counting down.
TTTCTATCATATGATGTAATCATTCGATTCAAGTCCTGATGTGAAAACCTAAATAGAAACTCTTTCTATTATTTCACTCTGCCATGGCCATGGGCTTCTAGACTTGATTCTCATGATCATCATAGGGCTGCTCCTCTACCACCGAGGTAGATAGATTCCATCTTGATGCAATCCAGTTCCTACAATGAACATGCTATAGCCAACATACACCTCAGGGTTTCGAATGGCTAGGAGACCGAGTTATGGTGTAGTCAAACTATAACACCCTCAAGGTGAACTATCGATGCACCTCAGATCAAAGAATCAGACACACCACTGCAGCATCGAGTCAGTCATTGATGAGAAGGTAGACTTCCTAATGACTACTCGAGGTGGTCACGCTCAGTGCCCTCATTCTCTAATGAGTATCTATACTCTCGCTTCGGTGTCTCCACACCGTAGACTCAAAACTCATCTACTAAAGAGAAGCGATTGTACACCAATCTTTCAGATCAATCACCATCCTCATGATGATCCTATGGTCGAAAGCATTTTATGAGTTAATAATGATTATTCATGTCTTAAATTTTCAACTCTTGAAAATATGAATTATCATTATCATTAACTCACAGAATGTATCACAGATACTAAATACACATATGTGATAGAAAATAATCCATTTTATTGATTATAGTCAAAATTATAATTTTATGCCCCTAGAGTATATTACAAGTGTCAGCCAATTCTGGCTTCTAGGGCATATATATCTAACAACTCCTCCATAAAAATTATGACATCTCTTTACAAAAATTATAACACCCCTATAGAAAATATAGCATTTTATTTAGCGTATCATAATTTTTGTGAATGAATGTCATAATTTTTATGGAGTATCATAATACAGCATGAAGGAAAAAAATAATGAATATATATGGAAAGAGCATTAGGACACTTCTTCATAAAAATTATGACATCTCGTCATAAAAATTATGACATATTGAATAAAATATTATATTTTCTATAAAGATATCATAATTTTTATGAAAGAGTGTCATAATTTTTATGAATGGATATCATAACTTTTGAAAATGGGCATTTTCATCATTCAAAATTTCAAGCATTGTGGAACATTAAATGCACGTTGGGAAGCGATGGCTACGTATTTCAATGAAGTCACTCGGTGCACTCCACGTCAATTTTTCTATACCGCATGTGGTGTAGAAATAATTACTCGTATATAGATATCTACAGTCCATTTGATGTGCCAACCAAAGGTGGTTTTGTCTACTTCATTATCTTTACCTGATGATTTTTTCAGTAGGGATACATGTACCTTATACGTTACAAGTCTGTAGCCTTTAGAAAGTTCAAAGAATTTATGCATGAAGTAGAAAAATAGATTGAAAAGCCCATTAAGATTTTTCGATCAGATCAAAGAGATGAATATCTTAGTAGAAAATTTCTAGACTATCTCAAGGAATATGACATAGTCTTATAGTGGACTCTATTTGGAATGCCTAAACTCAAAGAAGTTTTGAAACAGAGAAATTGGATCCTATTAGATATAGTTCATTCCATGATGAGCTTCATAAATCTTCCTATTTTTCTTTGAAAACATAGTCTTTTAATAGCCATTTATGTACTGAAGAGGATTCCTTCTAAAACCGTTCCTACCATACTATATGAGATATGGACATAGTAAGAAACCGAGTCTGAGTCATCTCAAAATTTGGGATTGTCCAGCTCATGTCAAAAGATAAAAGATAGACAAGTTAGAATCTAGATCCCTTAGAGCTCATTTTATTGGATATCCTAAGAAGTCTTTATGATATTATTTCTATCTTCTAGAAGACCATAATGTAATTATGAGTCGCCATGCTATCTTTCTTGAAAAATAATTTATTCAAGTTGGAGGCATGAAAAGACAAATCAAGCTAGAGGAGAAAGTCTCCGAAAAGCAATAAGCTAAGGAACTTGAGGAACCAATTTAGTCTGAGCCAATTCACACACTACCTCCTCCACCTCGCAAGTCTAGTAGCATTTTTCGTTCTTCTAAGAGATACTTAGGTATTGTTTCAAACGATGTAGAGAAAATATTCCTCACAAGAAATGGAATACATGGAGATGATCTCAAGACCTATAATGAGGTGATATCAGATATCAACTCCAAAAAATGGCAAGAGACAATGAAGTCAGAAATTGACTCAATGCGCTCGAACCAAGTCTGGACCTTGGTAGATTCACCTGAAGGTATTATACTTATTGGATGTAAATGGATCTTTAAGAGAAAGATTAGTGCAAATGAGAATGTAGAGACATTTAAAGCTAGGTTAGTAGCAAAAGTGTATAATCAACATGAAGGCATTGACTATCAGGACACCTTCTCACCAGTGGCTATGCTTAAATCCATTCGCACACTGCTTGCCATTGCAGCATATTTTGATTACGAAATATGACAAATGGATATGAAAATGGTGTTATTAAATGGATATCTTAAAAAAGATATCTATATGGAACAGCCGCTTGGTTTCACCTCCAGTAATAGTGATCACAAGGTTTGTAAACTACAAAGATCTATTTATGGACTTAAGCAAGCATCTCAGAGCTAGAATGTTCATTGTAATAATGTGATCAAATCATTTGGTTTCATTAAGTACGAGAAAGAGACCTATGTGTTCAAGAAGATCAGTGGAAGTACTATTATCTTTCTCATATTGTACGTAGATAACATCCTCCTAATTAGGAATGATATTTTCATATTGACCTCAGTCAAAGTTTGGTTGTTTAAGGAGTTTTCTATGAATGACCTAAGTGAGGCATTCTTTATTTTGGAGATCAAAGTCTATAGAGATAGATCAAGAAGGATATTAGGATTATTATAAAAGATGTACATTGAGGAGGTGCTAAAGTGGTTCAGCATGAAGAGCTCCAAGAGGGGTCTTGTACCTTTCAGACATGGGATTCATCTCTCCAAGAAGATGTGCCCCAATACATCGGAAGAGATTGAATACATGAGCAAGATCCCTTATGCTTCGACAATAAGGAGCCTCATGTATGCCATGCTTTGTACATGACCTAATATCATCCATGCTGTCAGTGTCACAAGTAGATATTAGTCGAATCCAGACAAAGAGCACTAAACTTCTATGAAATGTATCCTTAAGTACTTGAGAAGGACTAATGATATATTTTTGGTCTTTAGTAATGAAGAACTCCAAGTGTAGGAGTACACTGATTTGGACTTTATATCTGATATTGATGATCAAAAATCAACATCAAGGAAGCCAGTTCTTATGCAATAATGGTGCCATAAGCTGAAAAAGTTTCAAGTAGACAGTAATAGCAGACTCCACCATGGAAGTAGAGTATATCACTACCTCAAATGCTATGAAGGAGGCATTCTGGTTCAAGAAGTTTGTTGCAGAGCTAGGAGTGATGCCATCTGATGCCATTCCTCTCCACTACGATAATAATGGCATCATAGCTCTAGCTAAGGAGCTAAGATCTCACCAAAAATTCAAGCACATCGAGCGACAGTTCCACCTCATCCATAATTACTTCGAGAAGAGATACGTCAAGATGAAGAGAGTCGACACCACAGACAATGCGACTGATCCATTAATGAAGCCTTCGAGCCAACAAAAGACTGAAGCCCACCTTAAGAAGATGAAACTTAGATTTATAGCTAATTAGCTTTAGGTCAAATGGGAGTTTGTTAGATGCATGCCCTAGAAACTAGATTGACCAACATATATAATACTTTCTAAGGGCATAATTTATAATTTTAATTTATTATAAATAAAATTTAGATTATTATTTTAATCATATTGGTGTATTTTTTGTCTATGATTTATTTATTGGATTAATGGGTATGATAACATATATTCTCAGAAGTTCAGAATTTGAGACGTGTGTTATCATAATTAACTCATAAACTACTTTCGATCGTAAGATCATCATGAGGATGGTGATCAATCTGGAAGATTGGTATACGATCGCTTTTTTAGTATATATGTATCTTGAATCTATAGTGTGAAGACACCATAGTGAAAGTATATATGCTTGTTAGAAATAAGGATACCGAGCGTGACCAACTTCGAGCAGTCATAAGAAAGTCTACCTTCTCATCAATGACTTACTCATTGCTATAGTAGTATGTCTAGTTCTCTGACCTGAGTTGCATCGACAATTCATCTTGAGGGTGTTATAATTTGATTACACCAAAACTCGATCTCCTAGCCATATAGAATCTTGAGGTATATGTTAGCTATAATATGTTCATTGCAGGAATTAGATCGCACCAACATGGGATCTATCAATCTTGATAGAGGAGTAGTCCTATGGTGATCATGAGATTGAGTCCTAAAGCCCATGACCATGGTAGTGTGAAATAATAGAAAGAAGTTTCAATTAGAATTTTACATCGAACTCGAATCGATTGATTTCAATCATATAACAGGTATTGGGTTTAACTAGTCAACCTTAATCTAGATCCTATCGAAACTCATGATAGAAGAATTGAATCAGATAATAGCTGCACCGAGAGGTTCTTATTCAGTTTTGATGGATTGCCATCACATACTACTAAATGTCATTGGTAGATTATGGGATCAATTAGAATTATTTTGATGATCGATAATTCTAATTAGATGAATTAGAAAAAGTTTTGGACCATCGAAAAGTATTCGATGATGTCGATAATGGAGATCACGACATATCCCATTACCATACAGAATTGAATCTATAGGGTCACACAAATACGGATTGGGGTCTAAAAGTTTTTCAATTAGACTTGTTAGGGATAAACCCCACTCCTATTCGAAGTCCAGTCTGATGCTCAGCCTAATGCAACCGGTAGTCACAAAAGAGCTTCAGCAAACGAGCCTTAGTCGAACTCCTTCAACCAGCCAAACTCGTCAGCGGCCGAGCCCCTTCCAAACTCTCCAGCGATCGAGTCTTAGCCTGAATCTCCTCAACCGATCGAACTTCTCAGCAGTCGAGCTCCAGTCAAACTTCTCAATGATTCGAGCTCCAGTTCGGACTCCCACGAGAGCCGAACTCCCTCCGCACTCCTTCAGTCGGACGCCTATAGGAGTCGAACTCCCTCCGTACTCCTCCAATCAGACTCCCACGAGAGCCGAACTTCCTCCGTACTCCTTCAATCAGACTCCCACAAGAGTCGAACTCCCTCCGTACCCCTCCAATCGGACACCTACTGGAGTCGAACTCCTTCTGAGCTTTTTCTTTGGTTGAACTCCTCCAGGAGTTGAACTTTTTTCGAACTTCTTCCTCAGTCGGATTCCTCCAATGGATTACTCCTCAGATAATCTCCACCAGATGTATTTCCTTCAAAAGTCCGAACTCCTTTGAAATTGATATATGCCGAAGTCCATCAACCAACGTCTGCTTTCTCAGAGCTACGGCTATTAAATCTCAACAAACAGTCGCCATCAGTCTACCACAGCGATGCTACCGGACGGTATGGTGCTACCAGATGGTATGGCTATCACCATCAGCCTGATGACACCTTTTCTTGCATACCAAACTCACTAGACCTCCAACAGCCTGCTACCAGATAGCTGTAGCTATCACCATCAATCAAGCTCCGCCTATAAGAAGGGAATCCTTCAGATATATTTTCTTTAAGCTCTCTTCTTTCTTTTTGAAACTCTACTGAGCTCTCATCTGAATACTCCATTTCTGTTGGTCAGAAGAGCTAACTTGATCATCGGAGGGTCCCATCGGAGCCACCACCTACCGACTCTGGATGAAACTTTATTTTGTAGGTCATCGATGATGATCTCATCTTCCTCAGCTCCAGCTTGATCCGACGTCAACCAAATTCTGCACCAATAGAATTAGCACTAGAAGGAGGGCCTCTATCTCCAAGGTACCCTTGTTCTTAAAGAAGTGCTCAGCCGATCCTACCGACCTTCTCCTCCAAGATTCGTCTCCACCCTCTTATTCAATCCCAAGAAATACCTCGAAAGAAGGTGAATACCTGGAGATCAGTCACGTCTGTCGCAAGATCTGAGCTAGATCCATCCATCCCTGCACCATCATCGACACTTCAACCTCCACCTCCACTGACGGCCATGGTAGATCCGGAGTAGTTTGACCTACTGATGCAATGGGTTCAGGGCCTCATCGAGATGGTGCAGGCCATGCGATAGCTTCCGACAGTGACTCCATCAAGAAATCCACCATCAGGATGTACCGGGAATCGATCCCAAAGAAGAGCATTTAGGCTGGCATGTCCGTCGCCACTGGGAAGAAAAAATAGAGAGCAGAGGATCCAAGTTTGGATCATGGTTCTCCTCTAGAGGAGACCTTTCCCATCTGTAGCCAAAAGCCCTTCCAGGGTCTGCGACCAAGACGACGTCCTCAATCACAAACTATGAAAGATGGGCCGATGGATTGAGGAGCTCGGCCACATCGCCTCGGCTCACCTTGACGACGTCTGCACCGATCCTCCTTTCTTCCTTCGAACTTATGTAAGAGCACATCCCTCCGAACTTCGAGCTTCCTTCAATTTGAAAGTTACAATAAAATCTTTGATCCAGTTGATCATCTAGAGGCCTTTCCGAACCATGATGCTACTCCATGGTACACCAGATGTCATATTGTGCTGAGCCTTTCCCATCTACCTTAAAGGAAAGCAGTAAGAAATTGGTACTCGACATTGAAGTCAAGGTACGATTCTTCTCTTTTGATCATATGAGCCATCAGTTCGTGGCTCACTTCGTCAGCAGTCGACATCCGCACTGAAGTTTGAATTTTCTGATGAATGTCAAGCAGAAGGAGGAGGAAATCCATCCGGACTTATGTCACCTCAAGTTTAACGCTATGGCATTGGAGGTCCAAGGATCTGAACCAGTCTGTTGCGATGGCCGCACTCAAGGATGGCCTTTAGAAGAATGATTTATTATTTTCTCTGAAGAAGAAGTACCCCAGAGACTTTGGCAACCTACTAGCCCAGCCCGAAAGATATGCCCGCATGGAAGAAGCCTTTTAAGTTGAAGGATGAAGAAACCATAGGAGAGCGACGGACGGACGAGTGTAGTAGATCCTACCATCAATGGAGGGTCGAGTGAAGTTCGACTGTGCTCATAGACTCTCCTTCCGAGTGCAAGCGAGCTCGAACTCCTCCTCGAGCTCATCATCAAGGAAGCTCCGATAGAAGGGTGCGAAGAAGTCCTCCCCCTAGAAGGTTCTACAACTACGGCCCCCTCAACGCTCCTAAAGCTCAAGTTCTAATAAAAATTAAGAACCAGCTACCAAGATCAAAAGAATTACGATCTTCCTCCAAATTAAGTGCGATCGAAAGTAAGTACTGCCTCTACCATCGTGACCATAGTCACGACACTGAAGAATGCGTTCAACTCTGAGACGAAATCGAAGAGCTCATCAGGAGAGATCGGTTGGGTCGGTTCCTCAGATGCCAGCCAGAAGCAGAAGAAGATCAGCCAAGGGCGCTGCCATAGCCAGAACCATCAATGACGGAGGAACAACAAAAAGGTAGGCCACCTCCCATATCATCGATGCCACATTTGGGAGGAGCTTAGTACTTCGATGAGCCATCATCTTCTAGCTTTAAAGCCAAGAGAAGCTTGCTCCAAATTAAGAAGGCCAGCATGAGATAGAAGAGGTCGTCTGGTCCGGGACTTACCGCCTGAAGGAACTCGGAGCAACAACGCCCCCACGACCCTAAAACATAAAAAATCTGGGAATGTGCTATCAGTAACTTTCCTTCAATAAAATTCTTCCATTTCAATAATATTATTTTTTGGTACAAAAACTATGTGATGATAGGAAAGAAGCAGTCAATAATGGCCGTGTTAGAGATAGGAAGAGAATCTCATCCTAACATAAGTGAGTTGAAGTCCTTCAACCTTGACTGCAGGAGATAAAATCTCCTCCGAGCTTCAATCTCGTCTGTAGGAGATAAGATCTATCCCGAGTGATCGAGTCAACCTCGGCTAGAGATAAGATCTCTTCCGAGCAATCGGACCAACCTCGGCTGCAAGAGATAAGATTTCTCCCAAGCGATCGAGTCAACCTCGGCTAGAGATAAGATCTCTCCAGAGTGATCGAGTCAACCTCGACTATAGGAGATAAGATCTCCACTGAGCCAACTTTGGCTGCAGGAGAAAGATCTCCCCCGAGCGCTCGTATCAGCCTCGGCTAGAGATAAGATCTCTTCGAGTGATCGAGTCAACCTCGACTAGAGATAAGATCTCTTCCGAGCGATCAAGTCAACCTCGGCTGCAGGAAGATAAGATCTTCCCGAGCTTCAACCTCGGCCAGGAATAAGATCTCCCTCGAGCATCAACCTCGACTGCAGGAGATAAAATCTCTCCTAAGCCAACATTGACTGTAGGAGATAAACCTCCTCCGAGCTTCAACCTCGACTGTGAAAATAAGATCTCCCTCGAGCGATCGGGTCAGCCTCAGTTGTAGGAGATAAGATCTCCCCAAGTCAACCTCATCTCCTCGAGCTTCAAACCTTGACTAGAGATAAGATCTCCCCGAGCAACCTCGACTGCAGGAGATAAGATCTCCTCCGAGCTTCAATCTCGACTGCAGGAGATAAGATCTCCCACAAGCAACCGAATCAGCCTCGACTGCAGGAGATAAGATCTCTTCTGAGCTTCAACCTCGGCTGTAGGAGATAAGATCTTCCCAAGCCGACCTCGGCTATAGAAGATAAGATCTCCCCCAAGCTCCAACCTCAGCTGCAGAGATAAGATCCTCCAAGCCGCAATCCTCCAGTGTTGCCGAGATGGAGG
>QRFJ01000810.1:239029-258946 GCA_006176705.1 Cocos nucifera | reverse complement strand
ATATGGTCTGACTAGAGGTTGTCCAAGTCAGAATAGGTTGTCTTATTTGTAAGACATTACCTGCCATTTTTGGTCACCTGCCATTTCTTGTTCTTTGACTTTGGTCAAAAGTCTACCTTTGACTGGTCAAACATTGACCATTCACCCTTTGACTTTTGACCACATGTCATGCACCTATTGGAGAGCTGGTGGGGGCTTGTCCCCCTGCCAGAACCTGGCAAGGAGAAGGGCGCACGCCAAGGGTGGCGTGAGCCCAAGTAGGAGGCGCCTAGGAGTCCTTGTTGGACAAGGACTCCACCTCCCTTTAGGATTCCAATTAGAGTTCTACTAAGAATCCAGTTTGACTGGTCTTAGGCGCCCTCTAAGGAGGAATCCAGGGGTCTCTTTTTCAACCAATCAGATTTAGATCTGATTTCACAAAGGGTTGTGATTGGTTGAGAGGAAGAAGAGTTGGATCACGCTTAGTCTATAAATAAGACCCTGCGCCCAACCCTAATTCCAAGTCAAAAGTCTTATTGAAAGAGATTTCCCACGTCCAAGGCTGCCTCTCCCCTCCTTCTCCACGCCATACTCTCTTCTCCCCTTGCTCTCCACGTCCAAAAGTGTTTTGGACTTAGTTTGGTGCGATTCAGATCAAGGAAAGGCGATCAAAAGCAAGAAGGCTGCGCTGCTGCAAAAGGACGACTGCAGATCTTCAAAAGAGTTTTGAAGATCCTCCAAATCAGATCCAGATCTGATTTTTGGAGGTGTGAAGAAGAGGTTCTCCAGATCCAACCCGAGTGGATACCGGTAGAGGCCAGGTGCTTGCGTGGCTAAGATCCAGAACCTTCCGCTGCAATCAGGATCATCTACAGGGTAATAGGATTACCCAAATCAGGTAAATTGAATTTGATTTAATTTATCTTCTTTTATTTTATTTATTAAAATAATAAGAATCAGATCTGAAACATATCAAGATCTGATTAAGGTCAAGAGAAAATTTTTGAAATATATCTCTTGATCTAATCAGATCTGGACGAACCTGGACCGGGAAATCAGGATTTCCCTTCACTCGGCCCTATTCTTTTCATACACCTCAGATAGATTTGCTAGGGTATTCTTCAAGGAGGCAACTTCAGTTGAATCTCTGCTTAGGCTAGCTTGAGCTCTATCCACCTATTCTTCTAAAGTCGAGTTACTTCATCAGTAGCCAATCGAAGTTTTCACTTGAGTTTGGCAATCTACTCGCACCAGCCAATTCTATAAGCATTGTATGCATGCTCGGCCATATGCTATTGGTTCTAAAAATCAAAGAACTTCTTGGACCAATCCCATCCATATTCCCCTTGATTCTAAGTCCAAGTCAAGCTCTTCTCCAACTGTATGATCTTCTCTTGTGCTTGTCGGAGCTTGACTTTCAGGGAGCAGATCTTTGAAGTTAGGGTCCAAGACTTCTTAGGGGCATGCTTCAATTCTCATTCAAGCTCCTCAGATAAATGATATTTCTTGGAAGTGTATTCTTTGAAGGCTTGCTTGGAAGTTTGGTGAAGATGGTTGATCTCGGTCGAGGCTATTGCATGATTATTCTTTGATTTCTAAAGTTCATCCTTTATTTTCTTTAATTTCTTATTAGCTTGCCAAACTTCTTTCTTCAAGGCTTTTAGATGAGCCTTTAGGGAGATGGCCTGGGATAATAAGGTGGCTTTGGCCCATGATTGTGCTCGTTGGCAATATTTGTAAGCCAAACTCTGAGTTATTAGTACACCACAGCATACGATGGTATGAAAAAAGAAAAGTTTAATTTCATTGATTAAAAAGTTTAAGCACATAAAGTGTAAAAGAAAAAGAAAAAATACAACTAGTAGAGGTCTTCAACCTCTGAGGGTGGTGCGGCAGAAGAACTCAATGTGGCCTCGGTAGGTGCCGGCTCCTTGGTGAGCATGGGGGCATCAGCAGCAAGTCTAGCAGGAGGGAAATCGACTCCAGCCATAGAAGGCTCGACTTCATCATCGAAGGAGTCTTCCAGCCCATCTAGCAGGAAGCCAAGGTTTAGCTCGACAAACTTCTTAGTGACTTGCTGCTGGTAGAGGTTGAAACCCTTACTAAAAGCTTCTCAAGCAAACTCTATCTTGATGCTTTCCAACTCTTTCAATGATTAGAAAACCAAAATGGCATGCTCCTTGGCTTTAGCAACCCACCTCCTCTCTTCGACAACCTTAGTTTCGGCTTTCATCCTTCTTTCCACCTCCGAAGCTAGTGCATCCTTGGTCTCCACCAATGCCTATTCAGCTCTTTTGAGCACCTCTTGGAGACGTCCAACTTTGGTAGAGTTTTGTTCGAGCATCTCCTTGAGATGCTCGACCTCAACCTTGGCTTTCTTGGCCTCTACCTTGGCGGCTTCGGCCTCCTTTATAGTCCTTAAAACCTTAGCCTTGTGAAGGCTGACCACCTCCACATTTGCAAAAAGATGGTGCCCCAACTGCAAGCAGCAAAATAAATATTACTATTGAAAATCATACATATATTCAACTAAGTATAAAAAGAAAGAAACGACTACCTCGAGGAAGGCCGCAAATGAGTCTTTCTTCCTCTCCTAGTCATCCGTTCGAAGGATCTTTTCAATTATTTTCAGAATGATACAAATCTCCATGAGGGATTGAAAGACCCCCTAGTCATCAAGGAAAGCTCGGTATGGGTCGATATTTTTACCACTAGATTCATCGGAGTTCTTCTAAGGCCAAACACTCTTAGCGACTAATTTTTTCTTCCTCTTCTCCACCTCCTTCTTCTTCTCTTCAGGAGGTGTGGAAGTAGTGATCTCGATGGGTGAGCTTGAGATCGGCAGAGGCACCACAACCTTTAGAGCAAAAGTTGTTTGGATTGGAGCAGCCGAGCTTGAGTCATCAATCTTTACCCATTTTGACATCTCCTCTAGAGCACTATCCTTTCTTTTCTAGGCTCGAAGCCCCTTGTCAACTACATCAATTCATCAGGAGTCATCTCTATAAAAAAAGCAGGCCAAAGTTAGGAAAAAGGGAAGAAATAGAAAAGAAAGTATAAATTAATACCTTTAGGATTAACAGGACTCCAGCAAAGGTTGTATAGGGTTTAATCATCTATCAATGCAGTTAAAAATAGAGTTTTTTAATTTCTAAGAGTGTTTGCAAAATGGAGGTCTTCCCATTCCAGCTCTGGAGCCCTACAAATAGAATCTCTAAGTTAACCCCATGGAGGAAGTCCTAGTTTAAGTGAAGGGCAGGATACGAAGAAAAATTTTTTCTTCTAGTTATGGATGGAGGAAGAGGCACCTTTAAGCAACCCCTTCTTACTGAATTGGAATGAGATGTACCACCAGTCTTTGGCAGAATAGTGATGCTTAAGGGTGAAGAAAGTTCAAAATAAGATAATTGAGGGTTGGACCTTGGCTAAAAGGAAAAGCACAAGGAACCCTATTATGAAGCAGAAGGAGTTCAGCACAACTGAAGAGAAAGATACATCAAGGAAGCGAAAAAGCTTGATGACAAAGAAAGGAATGGAAAATCTTAGCCGAGCTCGGAGAGCCTCTGTGTATAAACTGAACTGATCCAGAGGGGAAGCACAAGCTCGGCCATCCTATTTGGAAAGTTCCTGTTCATACTCAGAGGGGACCCTATACTGAACTCTAACAAGGGAAAGGTCCTTCGTAGTAAGTATGAAAGCAACTATTCTAGGGATGAAGGTTGGGCAAACTACCTCTCTAAGTTTTGTTTCATCCTTAGGACTAGGGTTAGAGGAGCTCAGATCGGATGAACTCTTGGAAGAAATGCATCAGGAACTTTTGATGGCCATTTCAAATAGAAAAAATTAGGAAAACTTTGCCAAAAATCAATAGAAATTGGTGGAGAAACTTAAAGAGTAGAGGAAGAACAACCAAACCCCCTCTAAAACTCCTAAGGACTGAAAAAATAAAAAAAAAATAAGGGAATCTAAAAGAAAGGTTAGGATACTAACCAAAATAAAGCAGAAAACTTGGTGATGCAGTCAAAATGGTAGGAGACAAATAGAGGAAAGGCATTAGAAATCAAAGAAATGCACCAGAAGGAATGGCCAAGGTCATGGAAGGTGAGGAGCAAAGAAGGAATGGGAGAAGAAGCAGAATGAGGAAGAACACGGGAGAAGGCAGTTAAATAAGCCAACAGAGTTCCAGAATTGTTATGATTGTAGATTGGCAATATCGAATCTTGGCCCTCCATGTGTTAGTCCTATTATGATAATTGCAACTACCAAAAAGAATCATCATTGCACCGTGCAATCGAGCTCTACGCTAGGTGAATTTTGAAGTTGGAAATCATCTCAGGTCATTTAGAAAGCTCCCGTGTCGATTTGGACAGTCCAAAATATTTCATCTCCCAATAGCAGGAAACCAAATGGGACTTCGACTATTGCAAATTTTGATACTCCCTTCATCCGAACTTCGGACTTGGGAGTAGGAGGATAAGTGTTGGAGGTAAAATGGTTTCCACCGAAATCCAACTAGAAGTCTAACCTCGGTATAGTGCCATCTAGAGTCATGATGATTAGGTCTGAGCTTTACTCAAGTCAATCCCCTGGTCTAGGCAAATTTTAAAAGATCGACCTCCCAAAATATGACTAAGCCTAGAACTTCAACCAAAGGTAGCTTATTCTAAAAATGATGACAACCTCTGGCAATGCCCGATCTTGTATGTTGACTGAGCTCCTCTACTTCATCCTATGGATAGTAGATCTTACCCAAGCTACATCGAGGACCTTGGCTAGAAGAACTTGAGTCAACTAAAGGACCTCATCACCAATATGAGTCCGATCTTCAACCTGGGATAAGTAGCAATCACTTCACAAGCATTGAACCTTAATGCTCCTCCATCCTAATTTCTGGTTGACCTTGGGTATTGACTGAACTTTCTTAGGACAGCTTGGCCATAGTCTTAATTGAAAAACCTATCATCCCCTTCCAACCTCCAGCCCTCCTAACCAAAGTATTTATGCCCGTTGTCGACTGATCGACCTTGAAGATGGTTGAGCTTCTGAAAGCAATGAAGATAGCTCTGTCAAGGTTCAAACTCGGAGCCTAGCTTATAAACTCACCACTCTCAACATAAAGACCAATCTTCAAGCTCAGTTGGCTCGATCTTAAACTCTAATGACTTAATCTTAGCATAAATGGCTCATGACTAAGCTCGAAAGCCTCTGACCTTCCATCTGAACTCTAGTAAATAATATCCAACCACAAGCAAGTCATGACAAATGATAGCCCAGTCTCCATAATAAACTCTGAGCAGTCCAAATGGCCTTCTACTATTCTATTATGGCTATTACTATCAATCTATTACAAGCTCCATCTATAAATAGTATCCTTCAGATTCGTCTTTTTCTCTAACCTCTCATCTCCACTCCAATCTTTTCTGTACTACTCCATTCTTGTTGGCCAAGAAACTAACTTGACCATCGGAGGGTCTACATCAGAGTCACCCACCTTCGATCTGGACTTTGTCTTGCAGGTCTCATCAGTGATATCCTTATCTATTGGGAAACATGTTCTAAAGCCAATCGTTAATCTATTGATGGTTGTGCTATCTTATAATTATAATTGATTCATTATTAAATAAAATATACTTTTAGCATTTTCATCATAAAGTCTACATCTTCTAATAAACTTCATTGTTGTGATGACGTCCTTCGGACTATTTAGCTTCAATAAAAAGAGAATTTTTTGATTAGTTCTTAAATTATTCACGATCAAATGATACGCTATTAATAAGAATGATAGTGTTTATCGAGCATAGGTTGTTGTGTGCTATATGAATTGATTGTCCTCTTAACCAAGGAGTATGGAGACACTGGTATGGCATACAAGTGAGATGTATGGGTATATCGTCATTGAATGTGACCAACTCTAGAGATTCTGCTATCAAAAATTGCTCTGATGGGATATAGGTATAAGTGTTCCTTAGACCTGAGATCACTACAGTGGCTTGCAAGCAACTCACTGTGCTTTGATATCGGACTAACTAAATTTTTAATTCAGTGATAGAATATTTTTAGGCATAGTCAAGTACTAGCAAAGTTGGTAAGTGATTAAGATGGGATTGACCACTCCAAGAGTTGGAGAAGATTGCATCATTATATTTTAATATAGCAAAAACCTTGGCCAGGATAATCCATGAGATGGATTTGATATTTTGAAATATAACGTGAATAACCTAATCAGGGTTAACAGTTAAACTCTAAAGTATTCTACGAGCATTTTGGTTAAGAGGATGAATTATACAAAAAAACTATATCCACATGGGTTACAAGGATGTTGTTCTATATATTCGACCTATCCGGCTATCGGATACTATTACTAGATGGTCACTTTGACTGATATAAAAATTTATTTTGATGCTACCATCTTAGGTTTAAACCTATGGGATCACATACATAAGAGTTCTTAATCTGATCAGATGGTTGATCGATAATTAAAAATCATTCTAGGGTTAAACATTCAATATAATTAATATTTGACCTAGTACAAGTGTTGCAGGAGGATCGATTAGCAATTCAATTTCTAATTGACTTAATTTGATTAAGCTAGATGATTAAGATTAAGTATAATTAAATATAATTTAATTAGATTTAGTTTGGACTTGATTGGATCAAGTTCAACTGGTTTATTGGATGAGCAAATTGCAAGAAAGAACTAGTCCTAGTTCAATTAGGACATGTATCAACCCAATTTCTAATTTGATTAAAAAATTAAAGTAGAATTAAATCTAATTTAATTAAATTATTAGTTAGACTAATACCTAATCTAATTGGGTTAATTAAATCCTAATTTAATTTGGTCCAAGGATCAAGTTGGACCAAGTCAAACTAGGAGTCCTAGTGAGACTAGGACTCCTATCTCCATGCGCCACATTAGCCCCAACACCTTCTACCCTATTTTTGTTGGATTTTTTTATGAAAATATTTCTCTCCAAATGTTCACGCATGTCCCCTTGCTCTTTTTATCTCAGATATGGTATTTAGATATTGTGATCAAGTCAAAAGAACAGTTTGAGTTGATTTAAACTCTATGAGATAGAGTTTTGAGAAACCAAAACTCCTTCCTATTTTGTGTTGCCCACATCCCTATTTTTTCTCTCAAATTTTAATAACTTTTAAAGGCCTTTTTGTGTGACATTCCCTGGTAGTCCACACAAAAAATAAAGAAGAGGGCACCCAAGAGTTGGGCACCCCAAGTTTAGCCCTATTTGGATAACCCTTGACTAGGTATTTGACCTAGTCAAGGATTTCTCTATATCTCCTTATATAAAATGAATTTTGATCTATTTTTTTATGGATTTCACATCTGAGAGAGATCATTTGGGGCATAAAAAATCTAAGAGAGAAGCCCAAGGCATGGGATTTTGTAAAGGCACCAATCATGGTGCTTTGTTGAGAGAAGAAAGAAGATGAAGAGGGTCTTCTTCTAATTTTTTTCTTCCACTCCTATTCCTCCATCTTTGTGAGTGTTTGAGAGGTATCTCAGCATCACAAATCATCTTCCTCGACTTCAAAAAGTTGGATAGTCTAAGCTTGAAGGAAAGAAGATCTAGATCGACCATTGGAGAAGGATCAGCATAGTACTAGCATACTGTGCTGATTTTCGGGCACCGAACTTCATATCTGCAATCGAGGGCTTATGTGGATAACTCGTAGAGGCCAGATATATGTGTGGCTTGGAGAAACCATCTCAGACCTGGATCAGCAAGTTAAGAAACTCGAGATTCAAAGATAAGGATGATCTGATCTTCCTATTACATGTCTAGTCTAATCTAGAGTAGTCTGTTATTGATATGATTAATATGCAGTTCTTTTGATATTTTATTTTTTGAGTTAATAGCATGTCTTAATCATGTAATAGGATCCTATATCTAGAATTTTATATTTTATATTTTATAATTTAATATGATTAATTCATCTCTTCTGCTGTAATTTTGAAAAAGTTTCAAAAGCTAACCCTAGATCGGTTCCTACAATTGGTATCAGAACATAGGTTCATTTATTACATGATTTATGCATGATTAGATTATATTTTTAGATTAGATCTAATTTATAATTTGATGATTAAATCTAAAAATAAAATTTTAGATTGCACGCGCTGTAAGGTTGTCCTGCTGTAAGGTTTACCCCTTGCTATGGAGAGGTTGTTCTAGTATATGTGGATCTAAAATTTTGATCATAAAATTTTAGATTAGATCTAAAAAATTTTATGATTTGATTAAAAGAGTTTTAATCTAATTTTTATTATCATAAATATGTTAGATCTGATCTAAGATGATTTATGATTAATTAGAATTTAAATAGTTTCAATTTTATGAGCATGTTTAGATTAGATCTAAAATAGTTTTCATGTTTGTTATATATGCATATTGATTATGAATCAAACATGCAACTGGTTGATAGAACCATATTGCAAAAATCTTTTACAAATATGAAAATCATTTTTGAAATGGTGAACCCCAACCCTTAGCCCAAAACTTAATAAAGAATTAAGAATTGATTGATTAGGATCTAGGATTGTGAATTGAAGATCCTAAGACATAAATCATAACACATTGGGTTAATGGGTTAATGAAAATTAGATCCATTAATTGGATTAAACCTAAGGTTAGATTAAAGAATGGACTTAATTAGAGAATTGACTAAATCTAATCAATAGTTATCTTAGATTAGATCAAGGATTCCCTAGATCAATTATAATAGTTGTAGTTGGTCAAGTTCATGTCTTTAACGAGAACCAAGATGGACTTGATTCCTGACTATGCGGTCGAACCCAAATTTACTAGATTGATCAAGTTGAAACTAATGAACCGGATGGTGTTTAAGGTAAGTTTGGCAGTCTGACCAGTGAATTTTAATTGAGAGCTACTTGCATTGATTCGATCTTTGATGAGTTAATGGCATATCCCTTCCACTGATCTTACTTACCTGGCCATCTTGATGAATTAGATTTTGATTAGATTGCTTGGTCATTTGGGCTCACCCATGTTAATTAAGTAAATCAGTGTGACTGATTTAGGTGCTCCTAATGCTGGTTTGAATTAGTTCCTTTTTTTATCTGACTTGGTGAAGTCAGTGGGAGGATCAAAATTGGCTGGCCATTATCTCTATCTTCTTTAAATCAAATCAATTAAATTCTTTAAAATTATTAGGTCCCTAAAAATAAAATAATTATGGTGATAACTAGATCATAGCCTTCTATTAAGTAGATGATAATGGGTCCATTAGTTTGATAATCATTGGAGGCCCAAAGGCCTGGTGCTTATCGACTAATGGTATTATTATTCATAATATGATTTCTTGACCGCATCTATCTAAATGGTGGTTAGGTTGACCAACCAAAGTTGGACTTAATCATTCATTGGTTAGATGGACCAAGTATGGTCATGTTAATGGTTGGACCTAACCAAACCATTTCAGTGGAGACCAAAGCCTACTAATTAGGGACTGGGGCAAAATTAAATTACTAAAAATTATTTAAAAAAATAATTGATTATGAACCAACCCTAAGATGTACATGGGTTGACCAACCAAAGTTGGGCTTGTGTGCAGTCTATGTGGATTTTAGTATCCACTAAGAAATTAGGATAATTTCTCAAATTGGAGGTAAAGGCTATCAATTTGAATAAAATAGTGGGAGAACCTTTTGATTAAAAGTCCAAATCTTTAGATTTAATGAGTCAATTACTAATTAGATTTTATTTTTTCTTGGTGCAGACATGGCCACTTCCCTTTCGCTCTGATCATTGTTAGACAATGATAAGTTAGTGGGACCCAACTTCGATAACTGATATCGAAAGTTGAAGATTATACTAGAGCATGAACAGATTCTGTATGTACTAATAGATCTGGCACCTGAGGAGCCAGCACCCAATGCACATGGAACGGTCTAAGACACTTACCAGAAGTGGCTCAATGATCGAATCATGGTGCGTTGCATTATGTTGGCTGCCATGAGCGATGAGTTCAGTTATAGGTTTGAGTCAGCTTAGCCAGAAGATATGCTTCAAGTATTCAACGAGTCTTTTGGTATACCCGATGACGTTGAGAGGCACAAGACTAATTATGCCATCTTCAATGCCAAGATGAGGGATGGAGCTTCGGTCATTGATCATGTACTGTACATTATTGAGCTGATGGAGCATTTGAGCAAGCTCGGATTTTTCTTGCACGAGCAACTAGAAAAAGATGTGATTTTGAACTCATTGCCCGAATCATATATCCTATTCCTTACTCATTATAGAATGACAAAGCCTGAAGTTAACTACCATGGGTTACTGAAGTTGCTTTAGAACTTCGAGAAGGATCACCAACTCTACAAGGAGTCCATGAACTTAGTGGGAGGTTCATCTTCTGATTCTCGATCCTCTAAGAGAGGAAAGAAGAATAAGAAGAAGAAATCAAAGAAGGTGCAAGTTCAGGCTTGGACATCTGTGTAAGGCCAGACCAAGAAGATCAAGCCAGATAAGAGTCAAGTTGAATGCTTCTTCTACAAGAAGCGGGGGCACTAGAAGAGAAACTATCCTTAATACATTGCCTCACTGGACCCTAATAGGTTGAGAAAGAAGTTGTTGCAAGGCAAGGTATTTATATGATAACTCCTTACAATTTCTCTATTTAGTATAAAATTGACTGGGTATTGGATACTGGTAGTCCTTACCATATTTGCAATTCAATGCAGGGGTTGTAGGTCAGTAGAAGATTCGAGCAAGGAGGGAGGTTCCTTAATGTTAGAGATGAAAGATTGATTCCAATTCTAGCATTAGAAATCATAAAACTTGTATTTGAGTCTCATACAGTTGTTCTTAGTGATTATCATTTTTATCCTATTTTTTTTTTTAATATCATTTCTGTAGGCCTTTTAGCCGAAGATAATTATGAATTTTCAATAAAGAAAGAATTTTGGAATATCATTATGAATGGTATTACTATATTCTCTGGATATTTGAATAATGGTGTGTACATGTTCTCACAACCTATTAATGTAGTCTATTCCACTAGCAAGCATCCTCGATTAGATAGTGTATCTTGAAGGAACCATATCTAGGGTTTTACAGATAGATCTTGAAATTTTTTCAAGATCTTATAGCGAAAGATTTAAATAAATATAAAATATATTTAAATAATCTTGTAAGCACCTAGATCTCAGATCTATTACATGATCAAGGCATGATATTAAATCAAAAATTAAAATTGAATAAGAAAGAAAAAAAGTTGATCAAATCAACCTAGATCTACACTACATCAAATGTAGGTATAAAGTTTATAGATCAGATCTATTACTCGAGCAAGTTAGATGATCTAACTTACTAATCCAGACTTGAGGATCAAGTCACGAGCTGCACATGCGTCTGGCCTCTAGGGGTCATCCACACGAGCCAACGATCTCTGATCTAAAGTTCGATGCACGAAATTAGTACAGCTTGCTAGTACTGTACTAATCCTTCTTCAACGATCGATCCGATGCTCTCTTTTTCAAAATTTAGACTCTCCAAAATATGAGAAGGAAGATGAGAGTTTGCTGATCTGAGACTCTATGAAAAAAAACTCAAAAGAAAGGAGGAGAGATTGAAAATAAAATAGCCCAAGAAGAAGATCCTCTTCTTCTTCTCTTTTCTCTCACCTAGACACCTAGTTTGGTGCCTATGGAACCCCCACACCCAAGGATCCTCTTCCTCTAATTTTTGCACACCCCAAACCTCTCCCAAAGCTCTATATTCTATGAAAAAATTAGAATAAAATTCATCCAATAAATAAGGAAAAGGAAGAGTCCAAGTTAGGTCAAATTTCTAGACTAGGGGCGCCCAACTCTTGGAAGCCTCCTCCACAATTTTTGGTGTGCACCAGCAAGGGAGGGTGCACAAAAAAGGAGATCATTTTTATGGAATAAGAGAATAATTAATTAAAAGAAAGGGTGGCACTCAAGAGAAGATGTTTTGGTCAATAAGGATTCTGTCTCATAGAATCCTAAGCAAAATCAATTCCTCCTTTGACTTGGTCTTCCACCTAACTTTCAAATATGACTTGGAGAGAGAGAAGGGGCATGGATATTAGGAAGAAAGAGATTTTGCATAAAAAATACCCAAAGAATAGGTATGGGGGGCGTTGGGACCAAGGTTGTGCAAGGAGATAGAGAGTTCTAGTCATACTAAGACTACTATTTTGACTTGGTCAAACAAGATATTTTAACCTAATAAAATCAAGATTAAACTAACCCAATTAAATAAGGCCCTAACCCATTTAAGGACTTAATTAAATTATATTAAATTAGATTTAATTCTAATTTATTTTCTAATCAAATTAGAAAATTAGGTTAATGTTAGATATATGTGCCCTAGAAGCCAGAATTGGCTGACACTTGTAATACACTTCTAGGGGCAAAATTATAATTTTGACTATAATTTATAAAATAGGTTATTTTCTATCACACCTGTGTATTTAGTGTCTGTGATACATCCTTTGAGTTAATGGTAATGATAATTCATATTTTTAAGAGTTGAAAATTTAAGACATGAATAATCATTATTAACTCATAAACAGCTCCCGACCATAGGATCATCACGAGGATGGTGATTGATCCGGAAGGTTGGTGTACGATCGCTTCTCTTTAGTAGATGAGTCTTGAGTCTACGGTGTGGAGACACCGGAGCGAGAGTACAGGTACTCGTTAGAGAACGAGGGCACTGAGCGTGACCACCTCGAGTAGTCATTAGGGAGTCTACCTTCTCGTCAATGACTGACTCGATGCTGCAGTAGTGTGTCTGGTTCTTTGACCTGAGATGCATCGGCAGTTCACCTTGAGGGTGTTATAGTTTGACTACACCATTACTCGGTCTCCTAGCCATATGGAACCCTGAGGTGTATGTTGGCTATAGCATGTTCATTGTAGGAACTGGATTGCATCAAGATGGAATCTATCTACCTCGGTGGTAGAGGAGTAGCCCTATGATGATCATGAGAATCAAGTCCAGAAATCCATGGCCATGGTAGAGTGAAATAATAGAAAGAGTTTCTATTTAGATTTTCACATTGGACTCGAATCGAATGATTACATCATATGACAGAGACTAGGGTTTGACGAGTTCACCTTAACCCTAATCTGATCGGGGCTCAAGATAGAAGAACTGAATCACACAGGTAGCTGCACCAAGAGGTTCGCATTCAGCTCTGATGGGTTGCCACCATATACTGCTAGGTGTCACTGGTGGATTTTGGGAGCAATTAGAATGATTTAGATGATCGATCATTCTAGCTGTTCGAATCAGAAGAGTTCTGATCCATCGAAAGGAGTTTCGATGATGTCTATGATAGAGATCATGACATATCCCATTACCATACAGAACTGAACCTAACTGGGTCACACAAACAAGGGTTTGAATCTGGTGATCATCAATTGAACTGATCTAGTTCAATTGATCTGAATGAGATTCAATTAGGTTCAAGGAAATCGTGCTAGCACTCGATTGAACCTAACGTTCTTCTTTTACTATCACAAATAAGTTGTCCTGTCTGAGCCAAAGGAGTTTGTGCTCAATCAGAGGCCTTCATATGGTCTGACTGGAGGTTGTCCAAGTCAGAATAGGTTGTCTTATTTGTAAGACATTACCTGCCATTTTTGGTCACCTGCCATTTCTTGTTCTTTGACTTTGGTCAAAAGTCTACCTTTGACTGGTCAAACGTTGACCATTCACCCTTTGACTTTTGACCACATGTCATGCACCTATTGGAGAGCTGGTGGGGGCCTGTCCCCCTGCCAGAACCTGGCAAGGAGAAGGGCGCACGCCAAGGGTGGCGTGAGCCCAAGTAGGAGGCGCCTAGGAGTCCTTGTTGGACAAGGACTCCACCTCCCTTTTGGATTCCAATCAGAGTTCTACTAAGAATCCAGTTTGACTGGTCTTAGGCACCCTCTAAGGAGGAATCCAGGGGTCTCTATTCCAACCAATCAGATTTAGATCTGATTTCACAAAGGGTTGTGATTGGTTGAGAGGAAGAGGAGTTGGATCACAAGAGGTCTATAAATAAGACCCTGCGCCCAACCCTAATTCCAATGCTATTAGACACGCCCCAAGGCTGCCTCTCCCCTCCTTCTCCATGCCATAGTCTCTTCTCCCCTTGCTCTCCACGTCCAAAAGGTGTTTTGGACTTTGGTTGGTGCGATTCAGATCAAGGAAAGGCGATCAAAAGCAAGAAGGCTGCGCTGCTGCAAAAGGACGACTGCAGATCTTCAAAAGAGTTTTGAAGATCCTCCAGATCAGATCCAGATCTAATTTTTGGAGGTGTGATAGAGAAGAAGAGGTTCTCCAGATCCAACCCGAGTGGATACCGATAGAGGCCAGGCGCTTGCGTGGCTAAGATCCAGAACCTTTCGCTGCAATCAGGATCATCTACAGGGTAATAGGATTACCCAAATCAGGTAAATTAAATTTGATTTAATTTATCTTATTTTATTTTATTTATTAAAATAATAATAATTAGATCTAAAACATATCAAGATCTGATTGAGATCAAGAGAAAATTTTTGAAATATATCTCTTGATCTAATCAGATCTGGACGAACCTGGACCGGGAAATCAGGATTTCCCTTCAACTGGTATCAGAGCCATGGTTCTAGATTGTTTAGATCTGATTTTAATTTTATTTTAATTAGAAAATAAAGTGATTTTAGATGTCACATGAGATGTGATCAGATCTGAAATCAGAAAAATTAAAATTAAATAATTTGGATCTAAGAACATGAAGATATGCATGACTAGTTCTAGAATAGAATAGTTTTATAGAATAGTTTTGCATGTCTTTGATTTAATCTGATTAAATCATATTTTAGATCTTCTTATTTACTATTTTCTGATATTATAAGTGTTATAATAACATCTGATAAATAGCAAATAAAAATTATTTAATTTTAAATATCATATGAGATATGATAGATGCATGACTAGACTAATTGTAGAATAGTTCTACATAATTGTCTAGATTAGAATTTATTTTGATTAGATCAATTTAAATCTAATTTTTTAGATTATTATGTGATAATTTAGATCTGAAAACATGCATGAATTGATACATGAGATGTATGCAAAATATGCCTTGATTAGATCTAAATTTGTATATGAGATATATGATATAGATCTATAACTGTTTTGTAGATTTACATGTTCCTGATTAAGGCGTTCCTCTTGGCCGTCCGGTCATAAGAACGAAGAAGGGTTTAAAGGCCCTCTCTTTCCATTCGATGGGGTGTTCTTATGACGTGTAGGGGTGCTGCGTGTTCGTCCTTAATCAAAAATCCAAAACTTACTTTCTGCAAAACCCTAGATCCTGAAACCCTAGGATTTATTGTGCATATTTTGTTTATGAACCCAACTTAATTAAGAATTAAGTTTATGGAATATTAATTAGGTCTAAAATTGAGAATTTCAGATCTAAGACATATTCATAATACTGGGTTCGGGCTTGGGTAGCTCAATTAGGTCTAAGCGGTTGATCAAACCGAATCAAGAGTTGGTTAGATGGGATCAACAATGCTTAAATTGACCAGCCTAATAGGATTAAGTCTGGGTCAAGATCGAGTCACGATCAAGCAAGACCTAATTAGGCTCAGAGGTTAGAGTCTGGATTGTAGGCTAACCCAATTGGTTCTGACTCAACAATTTGGTGTCTAAGGTAAGTTTGGCACAGACGACCGACTGGTTTTTAATTGGAAGCTACTCGACCTGAATGCGTTCTTGTGCGAGTTAACGGCATATTCCTTCCACCGGTCTCACTTACCTGGCCATATCTGTTGACACAGTTCTGATCTGAGGTGGTCAATAATCCGAGCTGACCCATGCCACTAGGTTAGTCATAATTGTTATGACTAAGCCAAGTCTAGTTTAATGAGACCTGAATCAATTCTCCCTAAGAAAAGATTAAGTCCGAGGTCTTCCACCATTGTAGACGTGCGGGCCCTTCCCGGGGTTGATTGTTCTCGGCTGGATACAGTGGCTCAGTTGCACCGGGAAGACGCAACCATGTCTATTAGGCATTGGATGCTATGGGCTGGAGGATGAGTTGGGCTCAATATTTCGGATACGGTGAGAGACCCAATTAGGAACCCAGTCTATGCAAATGGTGGGTCTGACTTAACTAAGGAGTGGATCAATATTCCGGATACGGTGAGATTCATGAATTAGAGACCAAGTTTGGGTGCACCATGATTAGAGAATCATTGAACAAGAGTTGTTCACTCATTGGCTAACCCATCACCAATAACTGTTAGGTGAGGTGATGAGTCAGTTGGTGAGACCGCACCACCCACTAGAAATCATCAATCGCGGAGATTTTCGCATCTCTACAGAGGGAGTGTAGGGATCCGAGAAAATAGTGGGAGCTAATTTGTTTAAAAATAAAATCCCTAAACAAATTGGTCAAGTCAAAATTACAGTATCTAACTAGAATCTTTGACTCTCTACAGGAAAATGTCTGCGTCCAAACCCACTGGCACGTATCCTAGACACACATAGACTGACTGGACCCAATTATAAAGATTGGCTCAGGAACTACAAAATTGTTTTGGGTTCAGAGAAGTTAACACATGTTTTGGACCAGGACCCTCCCACCTTACCAGCTCGTCCATCCACTGAACAGAGAGCGTCTCTGGAAAAATGGATTGACGAAGACAATAAGGCCAGATACTACATGTTGGGCTCGATGTCTGATGAGCTCCAGCGCCAACATGAAGATATCGGGACTGCTCGCCAAATGTTGGCTCACCTGCAGGAGATGTTTGGTGAACAGAGTCGCGCAGCCAAATATCAAGTCACGAAATGACTTTTTAAGGCTAAGATGCGTGATGGGCAGTCAGTCCAAGATCACTGTCTGACAATGATCAAGGACATGGAAGAGCTTGAGAAGCTCGGTGTGAAGTTGGACTTGGACTTATGCAGAACGATATTATTCTGCAATCCTTGACTGATGCATATGGGCAATTCATCATGAATTACCACATGCATAAACTTCAGAATTCCTTGGCCGAGTTGATGAATATGCTGGTTACCGCTGAGCTTTCTATGAAAGGTTCTAAAGGCTCAGTTCTTGCTATGGAACGGACTTCTTCCAAAAGAAAGTCTTATGGAAAGAAAAAGAAGTCTGTGAAAAAGCAAAAGGTAGAAGGATCAAAGAAGAAGAAGGCAGAACCGAAGAAGAAGGTCGATGGCAAAGGAAAGTGTTTCCATTGCAACAGCGACGGCCATTGGAAGCGGAACTGCCCTACTTACCTGGCCACCCTAAAGAACAAGAAGGAAGGTCCTTCTGGAGGTATGCTCGTTATTGAGTCTAACCTTACGGTTTCTTCTGCATCCAGTTGGGTGCTTGACTCTGGTTCTAGTGCTCATCTGTGCACTTCTATGCAGGGTCTTGAGGATAGCAGGAGGCTGAGGGATGGAGACATGATCCTACGTCGGTAATGGAGCAAGAGTTGCTGCAGTAGCCGTGGGAACATACCCTCTGCGATTACCATCTGGTTTAGACTTAGTTTTAAAAGACTGTTATTATGTGCCTGCAGCTAGCAGGAATTTGATTTCTGTTTCATGCTTAGCACAAGAAGGTTATGTGATCACCTTCTTTAAGGACCATTGTAACATTCTTTATGAAAGAAATAAAATTGCAAATGGTTTCCTTATTAATGGTCTTTATCAGTTGCATATTGATGTACCTGTTTTAACTATCGAGCAAAACGTGAATGCCAAACGACCTAGGGATAGTCCAAACGACAGATATCTATGGCACCTGAGATTAGGTCATATAGCAGAAGATAGGATTAACAAATTGGAGAAAAATGGGCTATTGAGTCCATTGACTTTTGAGTCATATCCAACTTGTGAATCTTGTCTTCAAGGCAAAATGACTAAACTCCCTTTTGTTGGACATGGGGAGAGGGCCACAGATCTCCTTGCCCTAGTACATACTGATGTGTGCGGCCCATTTCGATGTGCCGGCTAGAGGCAATTTTGTCTACTTCATTACCTTTACCGATGATCTGTCTAGGTATGGGTATGTGTATCTTATGAGACACAAGTCTGAAGCCTTTTGAAAAGTTCAAAGAATTCAGACATGAAGTAGAAAAACAAACTGGAAAACCCATTAAGGTTCTTCGATCAGATCGAGGAGGTGAATACCTTAGCCGGGAATTCCTAGACTATCTTAAGGAAAATGGCATAGTCTCTCAATGGACTCCACCAGGAACACCTCAACTCAACGGGGTTTCAGAACGGAGAAATCGGACTCTATTGGATATGGTTCGATCCATGATGAGCTTCACAGACCTCCCAGATTTTCTTTGGGGACATTCATTATTAACTTCAATCTATTTACTGAATAGGGTTCCCTCTAAAACCGTTCCTACCACACCGTATGAGATATGGCACGGTAAGAAACCAAGTCTGAGTCATCTCAGAATTTGGGGTTGTCCGGCTTCATGTCAAAAGACAACAAGCGGACAAGTTAGAGTTTAGGTCCTTTAGAGCTCGATTCATAGGATATCCTAAAGAGTCATTAGGATACTATTTCTACATTCCAGAAGACCACAATGTGATTGTGAGTCGACATGCCATATTTCTTGAAAAATAGTTTATTCAAGATAGCGGCATTGGAAAGCAGATTAAGCTTGATGAGAAAGTCTCACAAGCAGAAACGAGCTAAGGACCAAGTGGAACCAAATCAGGTTGAGCCAATAAGAACACTACCTCCTCCACCTCGTAGATCGGAAAGAGTTTCCCGTCCCCCTGAAAGATACTTAGGTATTATTTCAGAGGACGTAGAGGAAAATGTTCCTCATAGGTAATGGTGCTCATGGTGATGATCCCAAAACCTACAACGAGGCGATATCAGATATCGACTCCGAGAAATGGCTAGAGGCAATGAAGTCAGAAATTGACTCGATGCACTCAAACCAAGTCTGGACCTTGGTAGATCCACCAGAAGGTATAGTACCTATTGGGTGTAAATGGATCTTCAAGAGAAAGATTGGTGCAGATGGGAATGTGGAGACATTCAAGGCTAGACTAGTGGCAAAAGGTTATAGTCAACGTGAAGGCATTGACTATCAGGATACCTTTTCCCCGGTAGCTATGCTAAAATCCATCCGCACATTGCTTGCTGTTGCAGCCTATTTCGATTATGAAATATGGCAAATGGCCGTGAAAACGGCATTCCTAAATGGATATCTTGAGGAAGATATCTATATGGAACAGCCGCTAGGTTTCACATCCAGTGATACTGATCACAAGGTTTGCAAGCTGCAAAGGTCCATATATGGACTTAAGCAAGCATCTCGGAGCTGGAACACTCGTTTCAATGATGTGA
Source organism: Cocos nucifera (assembly GCA_006176705.1). NCBI lineage: Eukaryota > Viridiplantae > Streptophyta > Magnoliopsida > Arecales > Arecaceae > Cocos > Cocos nucifera. The sequence goes on along the minus strand of QRFJ01000810.1, from coordinate 239,584 downwards.
TCAAAAAGTTTGGTTTCATCAAAAATGAAGAGGAACCATGTGTTTTCAAAAGGGTCAGTGGGAGCGCTGTTGTCTTCCTCGTATTGTACGTGGATGACATCCTCCTTATTGGGAATGATATTCCCATGTTGACATCAGTCAAGATGTGGTTGTCCAAGGAATTCTCCATGAAAGACCTAGGTGAAGCATCCTTTATTCTAGGAATTAAGGTCTATAGGGATAGACCGAATAGGATGCTAGGACTTTCACAGAAGATGTACATAGAGGAAGTACTAAAGAGGTTTAGTATGGAAAACTCTAAGAGGGGATTAATACCCTTCAGACATGGTATTCATCTTTCCAAGAAGATGTGCCCCAGCACACCTGAGGAAATAGAACGCATGAGCAAGATCCCTTATGCTTCTGCAATAGGGAGCCTCATGTATGCCATGCTATGTACACGACCTGATATAGCCCATGCTGTGAGTGTCACAAGCAGATATCAGTCAAATCCAGGTGAAGAACACTGGACTTCTGTGAAATGTATCCTTAAGTACTTGAGAAGAACTAAGGATA
>QRFJ01000810.1:178019-239004 GCA_006176705.1 Cocos nucifera | reverse complement strand
CTACTGATAAGTCACCATCACGGTCGAGGTTTTCTCCAAAAGCCAATACGTTAGCCTATAACCTGTTGACACTTTTTGTATATGTAATGACATTTGATAAATAAATAAAATACTTTGGCATGCCTTTTCATACTAGTCTTCATCTCTAACAAATCTCCATTTTTAGTGATGAAGTTTCCTTAGGATTATTTAGTTTTGATAAAAAGAGAATTTTATTTGATTAGTACTATAAATCAGTTCACGACCAAATGATTAGGCCTCGCTTAAAAGATGACATGCATCTATCAAGCCCTAGGTCACTGTATGCTTTTTTTTTTACCTATATGGCATTGGTTATCCTCTTAACCAAGGCAGTGCTGGAGATACTTGGTTGCAAACAGATAAGATGTATAGGCTACATCATCATTGAATATGACCACACTTCCATAGTATTCTGCCTTATCGAAGGGATGCTCTCTGATGGCGACTATAGGTAATAAGTATCCCTTAGGACATTGAGATCACCTCACGTGACTTGCCCAAATAACTCACTATGCTTTCGCGTACCGCGACTAACTAAATTTTTTAATTCCAGCTAAAAGAAGAACTTTCTGAGCATAGTCAAGTTACTTGCAAAAGTCGCGTGTGTGATCAAGATAAATTTAACCACTTCTCAAGAGTTTGCGGAGAAGAATGCTATTACTATATTTCAATATTACAAAACCTTGACGCCCAGGGATAAACACATCAGATGCGATTTTGTATTAGCAAATACCATGTGGACAATTCTTTTTGATCAAAGTTGATTAGTAAACTCTAAGATGCTCTTAAAATAAGCATTCTTGCTCAAGGAAATGAAAATTATTATTGGGAAAAAAAAAAACTATATCACATGGTTCTAAAGGATTGCGCTGTCTATTCGATCTATCCGATACATTGGCATCATTGCTAGGATTGGTCACGTCGATTAGCTTATAGAAATTTATTTTCTATGCTACCAACTTAGGTTTGACCTATGAGGTCACATACATTTAGAGCTCAGATTTGCATCGGATGATTGCATCAACAAGTGAGGAATCGTTCTAGAATTAAATGATTGAGAATCATTTCTAGGCATTTAAACGATCAATACGAGTGATTGTTGACCTAGCTAACAAGTATTGTTAGGAGGATTTTGCATTAGCCAATTTTGATTGCCGTAGTAATTAACTTAATTTATGCCATTAAGACAAAGGGTTGCATGATTAATCGGTCTTAATTAAATATTAATTTAATTAGATTTAGTTTTGGACTTGATCTTCGATCAAGTCCATTTAGCTATTGCGCATAAATCCAAGCTGCCCCAAGCAGAAAAACTCAGTCCTAGTCTAACTAGACGACTTACTTTAGGTCAACCCAATTATCTTAATATTGATTAAAAAATTAAATCAAAATTAAATCTTAATTTAATTCTAATTTAATTGAACAATAATTGGTTAGAATCTAATTTAATTGATTGAGTTGATTTTGGTTTAATTTGACTTTAAGAAACTACTTTATGACCAAGTACTAGAATAAAATCCTAGTAAGACTAGGCATCTTCCTTACGCCACCTTTAGTCCTAACACCCCTCATGCCATTTTTTTTTTGATATTTTTTCATGCGAAAATCCTTCTTCTTTTGATCTTCACGTTTATGCCCCCTCTCTCTTTTACTCTCTTTCTCTTAGGCTAATGGGTAGAAGACCAAGTCAAAGAAGCGAGCTTTGTTTTGATATTAGGATTCTGATGAGATAGATCCTAACAAACCCAAACACTTTACCCAAAAGGGTGCTGCCCCCTCTCTTTATTAATCTTTCTCTCTTATTTCATGTGATGAAACCCCTTTTTCTTATGTGTACCTTTCCTTACTGGCGTACATTAGCCAAAAATTATGGAAGGGGTGCCCAAGGTTGGCGCGGCCCGCCTTTGACTTATCCTGTTTTTGACCTTTTCTTGTCTAGCTATTTAACCTAGACAATAACTCTTCTTTCTTATATATTTGAACAAATTTCTGGTTTTAAAATTTTCCATGGCCGTTATAGATAACTTTGAGAGGCGCTTTGAGATTTTATGAAAATCACGCGCGCAGAAAGAACTCTAGATGTTGGATTCAATAGACACAAAAACTTAGGCTATTTAGGTGAAAGAGCAAAGAGAAGAAGAAGAGGATCTTCTTACTAGAGTTGCCTTGGTTCATCTCTTTTCCTTCTTCCTTGGATATTCTGATGTGTCCCACATCTAAAAACCTCTTCCTCCTCCTTTTCCTCTTGGAAAAAGTTCAATCTTAGAAGAGATGGAGGCCCATCTAATCAACCATCGAAGAAGATCGCCCACATTACAGCTACTAGCATACTGTGCTGCATTTCTAGATCTTGCGATTTTTTATCATGATCGTGCGTTCATGTGGATGAGTCCTAGAGACTGGATGTATGTTTTACGGCCTTGTGTTGCCGCCTGCCAGAATGCTGGATTGACGTTGGATCGGCATGTTGGAGTCGAGGAAGATGAGGTTGCTACCGGTGACCTACAAAATAAAGTTCCATCCGAAGCGGTGGTGGTTGGCTTTTGACAGGATCCTTTGATGATTCAAGGTCAGCTCTTCTTAGCAACAGCAAATGGTGATGCCCAGAAAAGCAGTTGATTAGAGTTTGGCAAAGGCAGAATAGAGCCCTTAGAGAAAAGTGTATTTGGATGGTCTCTTTTTTATAGAGAGTTCTATCAATGATAGTGACAGCCGTAGCCGTCTTCGGTAGTGGGTTGCCTCGCATGGACTGTAGGAGTCTGTCCATGCAAGGGACTGTGCCTGTCTGTATTGTTGTTTGCCTTATAGCCCAGACTGATATGTGATAGCTACAGCCCAATCCACTGGTAGTTTTAGCACTTTTGCCCCCTTTTTTTTTGAAGCCTCGTAGCGGCATTTGGCTTATGCCGAGAGAGAGCGCTCGCTACCAGACCTGATCAGTAGACAGCCATACCATCTGGATCGTAGCGCCATGAGAAATTTATTACGAAGAGAGAGGTATCGCCCAGATTTGATAATGCTGTAATCATAATTCGTCGGTTGGAAGCAGGCCATTTTTTGAAATTTCGACTGGATAGAGAAGCTTTGGCAAGGAGTTCGACTCTATGAAGCGCGAACTGACTTGAAGGGGGGGAAGGAATCCGAAAATGGAGTTCGGCTCACTGAAGAATACGATTGAAGGAAGATGCTTCGAAAGGAGTTCGCGCCTTCTGCAAAATCCGACTAAAGACAAAATTCGAAAGGATGTTCAACTTCTTAGAGAATTGACTTGAAGGAGAAATTCTGAACACGGAGTTCGACTCTGGAAAAATTCGGACTGAAGGATAAATTCGCAAGGAGTTTCGGCCTCTTTGTAAAAATCCAACTGAATGATATAAATCCGAAAGGATTTCGGCTCTATAGAAATACCAACTTTAAAGCGAATGAGTCCAGAAGTGAGTTCGTCTCCTATAGAAATTTGACTTTGAAGGAGAGTTCAAAAGAAGTTGGACTGCTTGAAGAAATACTGAAAGGATAGCAGTACGACTTCCTGTAAAAATTCTGACAATGCCAGGAGGAATCCGGCAAGGAGTTTGCTCCTATATGAAATCCAACTAAAGGAGCTACGAAAAGAAGTTCTGCCGCTCCTAGAGGAATTCGAAAGGAGTTTTGGCTTCCATAGCAAATTTCGACTAAGAGTAAGTTCCGAAAGGAGTTACAGCTCCTATAGAAATTCGACTAAGGAGAAGTCCGCGGTAGGATTCGGCTCCTATAGCAAATTCGATGCATGATAGGAATCCGAAAGGAGTTTGACTCTTTAAAATCTGCATCGGAATGGGCAGATGCTTTAGGAGGCGTCCAACTTTCTAAGAAGTCCATCGAAGGAGAAGTCCAGTAGGGTTCTTTGGCATCCTCTATAGAGCAAATTCGTGACTGCAGGAAAAATCTAGAAGAAGTTTCGCGCCTCCTATAGAGATCGATCGCAAGGAGATGTTCTGCGGAGGAGTCTGGCCCCTCCTGGAGAAAGTCGATCAGGAGAAGGTTCGGTAAGGAGTTGCGCCCTCTATAGAAATTTGCATGTAAGGCAGAAATTCGGAAGGACTTCTGACTCCTATAGAAATCCGATCGGAAGAAGAAGTCTCTCGAGGATTCGGCCTTCTGAAGGAGTTCCGACAGGAATTCGACCATCTTTAGCAGCAGCCCTTCAAGAGCGGGTTTGCGTCGATGCGAGCAGTTTTTGGTCTGGGGCTTTTGATCGCCCCTTGAGCAAGTTCGGTCGGTTGAAGGAGTTCAGCCCTAATGTTTTGGCCGCCCCCTTGAAGTGAGAATTTTTCGCATTCGAAGCTCTTCCTGCTGATTACCTCGATGCCATTAGGCCCTAAGCATCAGACTGAACTTCGTGGAGTGGAGTTTATTCCCACAACAATAGTTTCCCATCCACTTTCGAGTTCAAAATTTGAAAGAAGGCGAGTTACAATACAACGAAGAATTGCTTGAGCTTCTTTTTCAGGCTCTGCCATCCATTGATGCTTTGCAAGCTCTGAGGATAGATCTTTATCTCCAGCTTAGAGATTAGTATAGCTTTGAAGTGAAAGCTCTCAGGGAGATCTTGCTCTAAGTCAAGGTTTTAGAAGGCAGATCTTGCTCTCCTATTGACTTTTGAAGCTTTGGGGGAGATTCTTATTCCAGTCGAAGGTTGAAGAAGATCTATCTCCTGTTGATGTAGCTTTGCAAGCATCGAAAAAGATCTTATCTTCCACTTAGAGGTTTGAAGGAGATACTTTATTCTTCCTATGGACTTTATTGAAAGCCCTCGTTTTGAAAAAAGATTTTATCTCAGGCCGAAGTTTGAAGGAGCATCTTATCATCTTATTGACGTTGACTTTTGTAAAGCTACGCGAGAAGATCTTATCTTCATGCCCCTGGTTGAAGCGAGGATTTCATCTCCTGCTTGAGGTGGCTTTGAAGCTCGGAAGAGATCTATATCTCCAATCGAGTAAAGCGAGATTTATCTCCTGTTTAATGCTAGCTGAAGCTTTCGGAGAGATCTTTATCTCCTTGCTAAGCCATTGAAGGAATCTTATCTCCTATTGACGTAGAAGCCTCGAAGGAGATACTTATCTCCAGCTGAGGTGGCAGTGGAGCATCTTATCTACCTGTTGACGTTAGGCTTTGCTAGCTTGGAGCGGAGCATCTTATCTCCAGCTGAGCGTTTGAGGAGATCTTATTTCTTTCCTATTGAACTTTGCAAAGCTCAATGGGAGATCTTATCCTCCAGTCGAGGCTTGAAGGGAGATCTTATCTTTATGACGCTAGAGCTCGCGGCGGCAGCATACTTATCTTCCAGTCGATGCCTTAAGGAAGATCTTATCTCCATGTTGACGTTTTAGCTTTGAAGCTTGCCCGGTGGAACGGGAGATATCTTTATCTCCAGCCCCGAGTTTGAAGAGATCTTATCTCCTAATTGACATTCAGGCTCCCGTGAAGCTTGCGGGAAGCATCTTTATTCTTCAGCCATGAGGTTGCAAGGAGATCTTATCTTCCTATTTGACACAGACTTTGAAGCTCGCGAGTAAGATCTTATCTCCAGCCCAAGCGGGTGAAGAAGTCTTATCTTCCTGCTTGATGTATGTAGAAGCTCGATGAAAGATTACTTATTCTCCAGCCCCGAGCGTTAAGGGAGATCTTATCTTCCCTATTGACAGTAGACTTTTTGCAAGCTCGGGGGAGGTCTTATCTCTAGCCAAGGTTTTTGTTGAAGGAGATCTTTCTCCTATTGCATGGTTTAGAATTTTTAGGGAGATCTTACCTTTTTAGCATTGAGGTTGAAGCGAGCATCTTTATCTCCTGTTTATGTTATACTTTGAAGCTCGAAGCAAGCATTCTTATCTCCAGCCGCAGGTTTGATAGGAGATCTTATCTCCTTGCTTGACGTAATTAGACATTTGAAGCTTGGGAGATTCTTTATCTTCCAGCATGAGATTTGAAGCCGAGATTCTTATCTCCTGTATTGACATAAAAGCTGGGAGAAGATTCTGATTCTCCAACTGCAGGCTTGAGAAGATCTTTATCTCCTGTTGATATAGAAGCCTTCGACGGGAGTCGAGGAGATCTTATGTTGTATAGAGTGAGGTGAGTTCGCGGTTAAAGAAGATACTTATTCTCCCTGTTGGACATAGGCTTTGAAGCTCATGGCGAGATCTTATCTTCAGCCAAGGTTGAAGGAGATCTTATATCTCTATTTACATGCAACTTACAAGCCTCGGGGGAGATCATTTATCGTCAAAGCAGAGGTTGAAGGCCTTGCTCGACTTCTCGTGTTTAGCGACAGGCTCTTCCTCCTTATAATGGCCACATATTGATTTACTTCTTTCTGTTCATACACATATTTTTTCCACCAAAAAAATAATAATTACTGAAATGAAGAAAATTTTATATTGAAGAAAATTACGTGCGTATTCCTCAAATTTTCTGAAATCAAAGGTAGTGTGGCGAGCGTGTTTCTTCCGAGTCCTTTAGGCGATAAGTTCTCATTGCGGACGATGTTCACTATTTCAAACCAACCTTCCCGATCTGGGGCAAGCTTTCCCTAGCTTTTTGAGGTTGGAGCAGATGGTGGCTCGCCCGCCAAGCACTAAGTCCCCCAGAGATTAGGTTGATGTGCCAAGGAGATGGCCGATCTCTTTATTTGTCCCTTTCTTATTAGTGGTTCTGGCTATGGCAGCGCCTTTGGCCGATCTTCTCTTGCTTCAGACTGACGTCTGAGGAATCGACCCAGCCAGCCTCTTCTGATGAGCTTCTTGATTTTATCTCGAAGTTGAATGCATTCTTCAGTATCGTGACCGTGGTCTTGATGGTAGAGGCAGTACTTGCTTCGATCATGCTTGTTTGGCAAAGATCATAATTCTTCTGATCTTGGTAGTTGACTCTTAATTTCCATCAGAACCTAAGTTTTAGGCGCATTAAGTGGGGCATAGTTACGAAACCTTCCGGGGGGAGGACTTCTTTGCTCCCTTTTGTTGGGGGCTTCTTTTGATGATGAGCTCAGAGGAGGAGTTCTCGGGCTGCCTACGATCAGGGGGTCGTGAGTCCGGCTGAACCGGTCGAACTTCATTCGATCCTCATCAACCATGGGTTTTACTAGACTCATCGCCTGTCGTCTCCTATGGCTTCTTCATCCTTCAACTTGTAGGCTTCTTCCATATGGGCATATCTCTCGATCCAGACTAGCAGATCGATAAAATTTTTGAGATACTTCTTCTTCAGGAAGAACAACAAATCATTCTTCAGAAGTATGCCCTTGAGTGCGACCATTGCAACAGACTGGTCTAGGTTTCGAACCTCCAAAGCAGCAGCATTAAACTGGATGACATAAGCTCGGATGGATTCTTCCTTCTTCTACTTAACATTCATCAGAAAATCCGATCCTCGGCATGGACGTCGGCTGCTAACGAAGTGAGCCGCAAACTGATGGCTCATTTGATCAAAGGAGAAGATCGTGCCCGACTTCAACATCGAGTACCAATTTCTTACTGCTCTCTTTAAGGTAAATGGAAAAGCTCGACATAATATGGCATCTGGCGCGCCATGGAGCAGCATCATGATCTGAAAGGCTTTTAGATGATCAATCGGATCAGAGGTTCCATCATAGCTTTCAAGTTAGGGAAGCTTGAAGTTCGGCGGAATGGACTCTTGCATAATTTGGGGAGAGAAAGAAAAATTGGTGCTGACATCGTCATGGGGAGCCAGGGTGATGTGGCAAAGTTCTTCAATCCATCGGTTCATCTCCCATAATTTGTGATCAAGGATGTCGTCTCGGTCGCAGATCTTGGATGGCTTTCGACTGTAGATGGGGAAGGTCTCTTTCGGAGGAGAATCATGATCCGAATATGGATCCTTTGCTCTCTATTTCTCCTTTCCAAGGGCGATGAATATGCTAGGCCAAATGCTTTTCCTTAGGATCAATTTCTGACATCCTGATGGTGGGTTTCCTGATGGAATTACCGTCGGAGGCTGCCGCATGGCCTGCACCATTTTGGTGAGGCCCTGAACCCGCTGCATCAATAGGTTAAACTACTTTGAATCTACCATGACTGTCGGTGGAGGTGGTGGTTGAAGCACCGATGATGGAGCAGAAATAGATGAATCTAGCTCAGACCTGATGGCAGAAGCGGTAGATTTTTGGATAGTCACCTTCTTTGGAGGTATTTCTTGGGATCGAGAAAGAGGATGGAGATGAACCTTGAAGAAGAAGGTCGACAGGATCGATTGAGCACTCCTTAAAGAATAAGGATACCTCAGAAATAGAGGGCCCTTCCTCTAGCGCCAATTCTGTTGGTGTAGAATCTAGTTGACATCGGATTAAGCTGGAGTCGAGGAAGATGAGATCATCGTTGGCGACCTACAAAATAAAATTTCATCCAGAGTCGATGGTGGTGGCTCTGGCAGGATCCTCCGATGATCAAATCAGCTCTTCTGACCAACAGAAATGGAGTGCTTAGGAAAGAGTTCGATAGAATTTTAGGAAGGAGAAGAGAACTTAGAGAAAACGTATCTGAAGGATCCCTTTATATAGATGGAGCCTGTAGCAGATTGATAGTGACAACCATAGCTATTTAATAGGGAACTGCTCGAGGCCTGATGGAGTCTATCATGAAGGGAGGCACTGCCTATAGCATCGCCTATAGCAGTCTGATAGTGACAGCTGCAGCTATCCGATAGTGGGTTGCTCGGGGCCACGTGGGATTTGCTATGGAGAGAGGTGTCATCAGACTAATAGTGACAGCCATACCATCTGATCGTGGGCCGCAAGAGATTTATTATGGAGAGAGAGGTATCGCCAGACTGATAATGGGAATCATAACCGTCTGGTGGAAGTAGATGTTCGAAATCTGACTGAAGAAGAAGTCCGGAAGGAGTTCGGCTCTTGGAGAAACTTGACTGAAGGAGGAATCTGGAAGGAGTTTGGCTCCTGGAGGAATTCGACTGAGGGAGATGTCCAGATGAAGTTTGGCTCTTAGAGAAATATGACTGAAGAAGATGTTCGAAAGGATTCGGCTCCTGGAGGAACTTGACTGAAGAAGAAATCCGAAAGGAGTTCGGCTCTTGGAGGAATCCGACTGAAGGAAAAATCTGAAAGAAGTTTGGCTCCCATAGAAATCTGACTGAAGGAGGAGTCTAGAAGGAGTTTATCTCCTGTAGAAATTTGACTGAAGAAGAAGTTCGAAAGAAGTTTGGCTGCTGGAAGAATTCAGATAAAGTTCGGCTCCCATAGAAATTCGACTGCAAGAAGAATCTGGAAGGAATTTGGCTCCTAGAGAAATTTGGAAGGAGTTTGGCTCCCATAGAAATTCGACTGAAGAGAAGTCTGAAGGAGTTCGGCTCCTATAAAAATTCAATCGAAGGAGAAGTCCGATAGGAGTTCCATTTCTGTAGAAATTCGACTACAAAAAGAATCCAGAAGAAGTTTGGCTCCTATAGAAATCCGATTGAAGAAGATGTCTGGGAAGAGTCTGGCTCCTGGAGAAGCCTGATCGAAGGAGAAGTCCCATAGGAGTTCGGCTCCTATAGAAATCCGACTATAGAAAAAATTTGAAAGGAGTTCGATTCCTGTAGAAATCCGACCGAAGGAGAAGTCTGGGAGGAGTCCAGCTCCTGAAGGAATTTGGCAGGAATTCGACCACTGGGGGAGTTCAAGAGGGGTTCGATCGATGGAGGAGTTTGGCTGGGGCTCGACCGCTGAGGAGTTCGACCGGCTGAAGAAGTTCGACTAAGGTTTGGCCGCTGTAGAAAAATTTTCGATCGAAGCTCTTCCATGATTATCGATTGCATTAGGCTAAGCATTAGGTTGGACTTCGATGAGAGTGAGGTTTATTTTCAACAGCTTGGAACTTTATCCTCAAGTCTGGATCAGCGAGTTAGAATGTCTAACTCACTCACAACAATCTGATCAGATCTTAAGCTCTAATGACTGTGATCTCATAGATTCGAACCTAAGCCAGTAGCATAGAAATAAATTTCTGTACCAATTAAAGTGACCATCTAGCAATGATACCTGACGGTCGGATATGTCGAAGGTGTAAAACACCATCCTTAGAACCCATGCGGATATAGTTTTTATATAATTTATCCTCTTGATCATAATGCTCGTAGGACACATTAGAGTTCAACTGTCAACTATGATCAGATTGCCTACATTATTTTTTAAAATACCAAATCAATCTGATGTATTATTCTGGCCAAGATTTTGCTATATTGAAATACAATGATACATTCTTCTCTAACTCTTAGAGTGGTCAATTCCATCTTGATCACACTCCAACTTTGCAAGTACTTGACTGTGCCCAGAAGCCTTTTATTGCTGAATTAAAAGTTTAGTTAGTCCAATACCAAAGCATAGTGAGTTGCTTGCAAGTCACTGAGGTGATCTCAGGTCTAAGGAATACTTATATCTATATCCCATCAGAGACATTCTCGACAGCAGAATACCTCTAGAGTTGGTCACGTTCAATGATGATGTACCCATACATCTCAACTATATGCTATACCAGTGTCCCACACTCCTTGGTTAAGAGGACAACCAACCTATATGGCTTATAGTGACCTATGCTCGATAGATGCTATTGTCCTAATTTTCAGTCTATCATTTGGTCGTAAACAAATTTAAGGACTAATCGATAAATCCTCTCTTTATCAAAACTAAATAGTCCTAAAGACTTCATCACAATAATGGAGTTCATTAGAAGATGTAAACTTATGATAAAAAAAGATGCCAAAATATTTTTTACTAATTAATAAATTAATTACAATATCTCAACTATCAAAAGGCTGATGATTGACTTTAGGACATAATTTCCAATAACTCCCACTTGTTCTAAAGCCACTTGGCATAGTATCTAATATCCATCTTCAACTTATGATTGTTGAACTCCTTGATTGATAGTGCTTTAGTGAAGGGATCTGCTAGGTTCTTTTTTTTGTCGATCTTTTGAAGGTCGACATCACCACGATCCACGATCTCACGGATCAAATGAAAGTGGCATAGAATGTGCTTTCTCTGCTGGTGTGTCTTTGATTCCTTTGCTTGAGCTATGGCGCTAGTGCTGTCATAGTACAGCAAAACTGGACCATCAATGGAGGGTGCTACTCCGAGCTTGGTGATGAACTTCCTTAGCCACAACTTTTTTTGCTGCAATTGATGCTGCCATGTACTCTACTTCACAAACAGAGTTAGCCACTATATGCTGTTTGAAACTTTTGTAGTAGATGGCTCCATCATTTAGAGTAAAGATATACCTCGACACATTTTTACTATCATCATGATCAGATTGAAAGCCGGAGTCTGTAAACCCCATAAGCTTCAGATCTGACTCACCATAAACCAACCATTGATCCTTAGTATTTCTTAAATACTTAAGGATGGTTTTAACCACCTTCCAGTGATTTTCTTTAGGATTAGACTGGTGTCTACTCACTACTCCTAGTGAGTATGCCACATCTAGTCTCGTACATGTCATTGCATACATAATAGACCCCACTACCAAAGCATATGGAATTCTACTCATATGCTCTTTCTTTTCAGGAGTTATCGAGCAATCCTTTTTAGAGAGAGAAATTTCTTGGCCTATCATAAGATAGCCCATTTTGGAATTCTCCATGCTGAACCTCTTCGGCATAGTTTCTATGTAAGTGGATTGGGATATACCAAGCATCCTTTTAAATCTATCCCAATAGATCTTCATCCCTAGGATGTAGGATGCTTCACCCAAGTCCTTCATGGAGAACTATGATGACAACCAAACATTTATTTCTTGTAGTGCGGGGATGTCATTCCTAATTAAAAGAATATCATCCACATACAAAATAAAGAATATCACTGCTGGACCATTTGCCCATTTATAAATACAGGATTCTTCTCTATTCTTAACGAAGCCATACATTTTGATCACTTTATCAAAACACATGTTCTAACTCTGAGATGCCTAGTTTAATCCATAAATGGATCTCTGAAGCTTGCACACTTTAAACTCATCGTGGATATGAATCCTTCAGGTTGTATCATATACACCTCTTCGATTAGCTCTCCATTTAGGAAAGCTATCTTCACATCCATCTATCAGATCTTATAGTCCAGATGGACAGCAATGACAAGCATGATCCGAATGAACTTGAGCATTGCAAGAGGGGAGAACGTCTCATCATAGTCAATACCATAATGTTGACGATACCCCTTGGCAATCAGATGGGCTTTATAGGTCTCCACCTTTTCATCTGCGCCCCTCTTTCTTTTGAAGAGCCATTTACATCCAATGGGTTTAACCCCTTCAGATGGGTCAACTAATGTCCATACATCATTGACCTTTATGGAATCCATTTTGGATCTCATAGCTTCTAGCCATTTCTTAGAGTCGGATCTCTGCATCCCATCCATATAAGTAATCGGATCCTCATCATTCTCATCGAGTTCGATGGGATCACCATTCTGGACCAAGAATCCATAGTATTTGTCTGGATGGTGGGGTGCTCTACTAGATCACCTTAATGGTGCGGGTTCACTAGGCTTTGGATCTGATCTGATCAAATCTAACTTAGATTCAACATTCTATGTCAAACTTTCTACCTATTGAACTTCATCAAGTTCAACCTCAGAGGCAACAGTTCCTTCATCAAGAAACTTTTTTTCAAAAAGATTGCCCTAAAGCTGACGAACACCTTATGTTCATCAGCATGATAGAAATAGTATCCTTTGGTCTCTTTTGGATATCCTATGAATGTACACTTGTCAGACCTAGGTCCAAATTTGTCTGTAACTAATCATTTGACATAAGCCGAGCACCCCCAAACCCTAAGATGTGAAAGTGCTGGCTTACGCCTTGTCAATATCTCATATGGGGTTTTAACTACAGACTTACTTAGAATCCTATTTAATAGATAACAAGTCGATTCGAGTGCATATCCCCAGAAGGATATCGATAAGCTGAAAAATTTCATCATGGATCGGATCATGTCTAATAGAGTCCGATTCCTCCTTTCAAACACACCATAATGCTGTGGTGTTCCAGGAGGAGTCCATTAGGAGAGAATTCCATTCTCTCCTAGATATGTGAGAAACTCACCAGAAAGGTATTCTCCTCTTCAATCAGACTAAAGAATTTTCATACTCATTCCAATTTATTTTTCTACTTTACTTTAGAATCGTTTGAACATTTCAAAAGAATCCGACTTATATTTCATCAGATAGACATATCCATATTTGGATAGATCATCTATGAAAGTGATGAAGTAGACATATCCACCTCTAACACTTGTGCTCATTGGTCCACATACATCAGTATGTACTAGACCTAAGAGCTTGCTGGCTCTCTCATCATTTTCAGTAAAAGATGACTTGGTCATTTTACCAAGAAAACAGGACTCACAGGTTGGAAGTGATTCATAATCATTAACTTCGAGGATTCCCTCCTGAGTCAAACTATTTATCCTATTCTTATTTATATGACCTAGCCTATAGTGCCATAAGTAGATATTTGATACACTATCTAATCTAAGGTGCTTGCCAGTAGAATAGACTATATTAATAGGTTGTGATAACATATATACACCATTGTTCAATTGTCCACAGAAAGTAGTAACACCATTCACAATGACATTACAAACTCATTTCTTTATTAAAATTTCATACTTGTTCATGGTCAAAAGGCCTACAGAAATGATATTTAAAAAAAAACTAGGACAGAAATGATAATCACTAAAAATAATGGTATGAGATTCAAATACAAGTTTCAAAATTTCTAAAGCTAGAACTGAAACTGGTCTTCCATCTCCAACGTTCAGGAATCTTTCACTTGGCTCGAATCTTCTACTGACCTGCAATCCCTACAATGAATTGCAAATATGGTAAGGGCTATCGGTATCCAATACCCAGTCAGTAATTTTATAAATAGAGAAATTGTAAGGAGTTATCATATAAATACCTTATCTAGCAATAGCTTGCTTCTTTCTCTGCCTATTCGGATCTAGGGAGGCAATGTACTGAGGATAGTTCCTCTTCTAGTGCTCCAGCTTCTTGCAAAAGAAGCATTTGGCTTGACTCTTATCAGGCTTGGTCTTTAGGGTCTGAGCCTGCACAGATGTCCTAGCATGAACAAGCACCTTCTTGGCTTTCTTTTTCTTGTTCTTCTTTTCTTTTCCAAAGGATCGAGAATGAGATGACGAACCTCCCACTAAGTTCACCAACTCCTTATGGAGTTGGTGATCCTTCTCAAAGTTCTGAAGTAACCCCAGTAACCCAGGTAGTCCACTTCAGGATTTGACATTCTATAATGTGTAAGGAATGGGAGATAAGACTTAGACAGCGAGTTCAATATTGCATCTTTTCCAAGTTGTTTGTGCAAGGGAAAGCCGAGATTGCTCAAGCACTCTATCAGCTCGATCATGTACAATACATGATCAGTGATAGAGACACCATCCCACATTCTGGCATTGAAGATGGCACAACTAGTCTTATGCCTCTCAACATCATCGGATGTGCCAAAAGAATCCTCCAATACTTAGAGCATTTCGTTTGACTGAGCTATCTTAAACTTGCAACTGAATTCATCGCTCATCGCAACCAACATAATGCAGTGCACCATGGTTCGATCATTAAGCCACTTTTGATAAGTGTCTCTGACTGTTCCACATGCATTGGCAGTTGGCTCCTTAGGTGCAGGATCCATCAGCATATTTAGGATCCGTTCATGCTCCAGGATAATCTTCAACTTTCAGTACCAGCTATCGAAGTTGGGTTCCACCAACTTATCATTGTCCAATAATGATCGGAGCGATAGAGAAGTAGCCATGTCTGCATAAAGGAAAACCAAAACTTAATTAGTAATTGATTCATTAAATCTAAAGATTTGGACTTTAATCAAAAGGTTTCTCCCACTATTTTATTCGAATTGGTAGCCTCTACCTCCAATTCAAAAAATTATCCTAATTTCTTAGTGGGTACTAGAATCTACATAGACTGTACACAAGCCCAACTTTGGTTGGCCCATCCATGTACATCTAAGGGTTGGTTCATCATCAATTATTTTTCTAAATAATTTCAATAATTAAATTTTATCCCAGGCCTTGATCAATTGACTTTGGCCTTCTCAGAAAAGGGTCCAGTTAGGTCCAACCATTAACATGACCATATTTGGCCCATCCAACCAATGAATAATTAGACCCAACTTTGGTTGGCCCACCTGACCACCATTTAGAAAGATGTATTCAAGAGATCATATAATGAATGATAATTTCATCAACCGATAAGCACCAGGCCTTTGGGCCTCTAATGATTATCCAACTGATGGACCCATTATCATCCACTTTAATAGGAGGCTATGATCTAGTTATCATATAACTATTTTATTTTAGAAACCTAATAATTTTAGAGGATTTATTTATAGAAGCGAGTAGGTTAGATTAATCAGCTTGTCATGATCCTCTTACTAACTTCACCAAGTCAGCTTAAGGGACACCATTAATAGGCTGGTCTAGAAGCACCTAAATCAGTCAAACTAATTTACGTAGTTGACATGGATTAGCTCGGATAGTCAAGCAATCTGATCAAAACATAATCTTACCAAGAGGCTAAGTAAGTTCGATCAGTGGAAGGGTCTGCCGGCTTGCATTAGACACCATCAGAAATGGCCAGGCAAGCAGGTTGCCAATTAAAAACCACTAGTCTAGTTTACCTTAGATACCAACTGATTTAATTAGTTTTAATTCGATCAACCTACCAGTTCATACTAGACTGCATAGCCAAGAATCAAGTCCATCTTGGGTCTTGTTAAAGATATGGACTTGACCAACTATAACTATTGTAATTGATTTAGAGAATCCTTGACCTAATCTAAGACAACAATTGATTAGATTTAGTCAATTCTCTAATTAAGTTTATTTTTTAATCTAATCCTAGGTCTAACCAAATTAATGGACCTAATCTCCACTAACCCATTTAACCCAATGTGTTATGGTTTGTGGCTTAGGATCTTCAATTCACAATCCTAGATCCTAAGCAATCAACTTTTTAATTCTCAATTAAGTTTTGGGCTGAGGGTTGGGATTCAACTTTTCAAAAATGATTTTCATATTTATAAAATATTTTTATAATATGGTTCTATCAACCAAGTTGCATGTTTGATTCATAATTAATATGCAAATAAAATAAACATAAAACTACTTTAGATCTAATCTAAACAAGTTCATGTAATTAAAATAATTTTAATAATAATCAATCATAAATGTTCCTAGATCAAATCTAACATATTTATGAAGATTAAAATTAGATTAAAATATTTTTAATCAAATCATAAAATCTCTTATATCTAATCTAAAATTTTTTGATCAATATTTTAGATTAGCACGTACTAGGAAAATCTATTCACTATAAGAGGTAAATCTTATAGTAGGACAATCTTATGGCAGTCTGTGCGATCTAAAATATTTTATTATTATTATTATTTTAATTCTAGATTCAATAATTAGATTATAAATTAGATCTAATCTAAGAAATAATCTAGACATGCATAAAAATCATGTAATAAAAACCTAGGCTCTGATACCAATTGAAGGAATCAGATCTAGAATTTCACAAGTAGATCTTAAAACTTTTTTAAGATCTTACAGCGAAAGACTTAAATAAATTTAAAATTTATTTAAATAATATTATAAATAATTAGATCTTAGATCTATTATATGATCAAGATATGATATTAAATTAAAAATTAAAATTAAATAAGAAAGAAAAAAGGTTGATCAAATCAACCAAGATCTACACTACATCAAATGCAGGTATGAAGTTTATAGATCAAATCTATTACCTGAATAAGTTAGACATTCTAACTTGTTGATCCTAGCTTGAGGATGAAGTCATGAGCTACACACATGTCCAGCCTCTAGGAGTCATCCATACAAGCCTACGATCTCTGATTTGAAGTTCGATGCAGAAAATCAGTACAGCATACTAGTACTGTGCTGATACTTCTTCGATGGTCGATCGGATGCTCCCTTCTTCAAAATTTGGACTCTCCAAAATACGAGAAGGAAGATGATAGTTTGTTGATCTAAGACTCTCTCAAAAAAAAAAACTCAAAAGAAAGGAGGAGAGATTGAAAATAAAATAGCCTTAGAAGAAGACCCTCTTCTTCTTCTCTTTTCTCTCACCTAGACACCTAGTTTGGTGCCTATGGAACCTCCACACCCAAGGACCCTCTTCCTCTAATTTTTGCACACCCCAAACGTATCTCAAAGCTCTATATTTTATAAAAAAATTAGAATAAAATTCATCCAATAAATAAGATAAAAGAAGAGTCCAAGTTAGGTCAAATTTCTAGACTAGGAATATCCAAACATGGAAAGTTGTTGGGGTGCCCAACTCTTGGGCACCTCCTCCATAATTTTTGGTGTGGACCAGCAAGGGAGGGCACATAGAAAAGAATATTATTTTCATAGAATAAGAGAAGAATTAATTAAAAATAGGGGCAGCACTTAAGGAAAGATGTTTTGGTCAACAAGGATTCTATCTCATAGAATCCTAAGCAAAACCAATTCCTCCTTTGACTTGGTCTTCCACCTAACTTTCAAATATGACTTGGAGGGAGAGAGGAAGCATTAAAATTAGAAAAAAAGAGATTTTTCATGAAAAATACCTAAAAAATAGGTATGGGGGGCGTTGGGCCTAAGGTGGCGCAAGGAGATAGGGAGTCCTAGTCACACTAGGACTCTTATTTTGACTTAGTCAAACAAGATCTTTTAACCAAATAAAATCAAGATTAAACCAACCAAATTAAATAACACCCTAACCCATTTAAGAATTTAATTAAATTATATTTAATTTTAATTTATTTTCTAATTAAATTAGAAAATTGGGTTAATTCAAGTTCCAGTTAGACTAGGACTAGTTCTTTCTTGCACTTGGCTGATCCAATAAATCAATTGAACTTGATCCAATCAAGTCCAAACTAAATCTAATTAAATTATATTTAATTAGACTTAATCTCAACCTATTGGCTTAATCAAATTAAATCAATTAGCAATCTAATTGCTAATTGATCCTCCTACAATACTTGCACTAGGTTAACACCAGTCGTATTGATTGTTTAATCCTAGAACGATTCTTAATCATTGATCAACCATCCGATCAGATCATAAGCTCTAATGTCTGTGACCTCATAGATTTGAACCTAGGTCGGTAATATAAGAATAAATTTCTATACCAATTGAAGTGACTATCTGGCAATGATACCCGACGGTCAGATAGGTCGAAGGTGTTGAACACCATCCTTAGAATTCATGTAGATATAGTTTTCATATAATTCATTCCCTTGACCACAATGCTCGTAGGACACATCAGAGTTCAACTATCAACTCTGATCAGATTGTCCACATTATATTTTAAAATACCAAATCCATCTGATGGATTACCCTGGCCAAGGTTTTGCTATATTGAAATACAGTGATACATTCTTCTCCAACTCTTGGAGTGGTCAATTTCATCTTGATCACACTTCAACTTCGTAAATACTTGACTATGTCCAAAAGTCTTTCATTGCTGAATTAGAAATTTAGTTAATCCAATATCAAAGCACAGTGAGTTGCTTGCAAGTCATTGAGGTGATCTCAGGTCTAAGAGATACTTATATCTATATCCCATTAGAGACATTCTCGATAGCAGAATGCTCTGAAGTTGGTCACATTCAATGACGATGTACCCATACATCTCATCCGTATGCCATACCAATGTCTCCACACTCCTTGGTTAAGAGGACAATCAACCTATATGGCATATAGCGACCTATGCTTGATAGATGCTGTTGTCCTAATTAACAGCCTATCATTTGGTCATGAACAAATTTAAGGACTAATCGATAAATTTTCTCTTTATCGAAACTAAACAGTCCTAAGGACTTCATCACAACAATGGAGTTCATTAGAAGATGAAAACTTATGATGAAAAAAGATGTCAAAATAGTTTTCATTAATTAATAAATTAATTATAATATCTCAATTGTCAAAAGGCTAACGATTGACTTTGGAACATAATTTTCAACATATCCGATATCTACTTATGGCACTGTAGGCTAGGTCACATCAATAAGAACAAGATAAATAGGTTGACTCAAGAGAAAATCCTTGAAGTCAGTGATTGTGAATCACTTCCAACCTGTGAATCTTGTCTTCTTGAAAAAATGATTAAGTCACCTTTTATTGAAAAAGGTGAGAGAGCCACTGAGCTCTTAGGTCTAGTACATACTGACCTATGTGGACCAATGAGCATAAATGCCAGAGGTGGATATCTCTACTTTATTACTTTCGCAGATGATCTATTTAGGTATGGATATATCTATCTGATGAAATATAAGTCAGAGTCATTTGAAATGTTCAAACGATTCAAAAGTGATGTAGAAAAATAAATTAGAAAGAATATTAAGACTCTTCGATCTGACTGAGGAGAG
Organism: Cocos nucifera; assembly: GCA_006176705.1. NCBI lineage: Eukaryota > Viridiplantae > Streptophyta > Magnoliopsida > Arecales > Arecaceae > Cocos > Cocos nucifera. The sequence continues at coordinate 219,520 of QRFJ01000810.1, read as the reverse complement.
GAATAACTTTCTGATGAGTTTCTTACATATCTAGGAGAGAATTGGATTTTCTCCCAATGGACTCCTTAAGGAACACCACAGCACAATGGTATATCTGAGAGGAGAAATCAGATTCTGTTAGATATGGTCCGATCCTTGATGGGTTTTACTAGCTTGTCGATATCCTTCTGAGGATATGCACTCAAATCGGCTTGCTATCTATTAAATAGGGTTTTAAGTAAGTCTATAATTAAGACTCTATATGAGATATGGATAAGGCATAAGCCAACACTTTCATACCTTAGGGTTTGGGGGTGCCCAACTTATGTGAAATGGTTAATCATAGATAAACTTGGACTTAGGTATGATAAATGCATATTTATAGGGTACCCCAAAGAATCAAAAGGGTATATTTTCTATCATGCTAATGAATAAAAGGTGTTCGTCAGCCTTAAGGCAATCTTTTTGAAATAAGAGTTCCATGGTGAAGGAACTATTGCCTCTAAGGTTGAACTTGATGAAGTTCAGTAGGTAGAAAAGCCGACACCTATTATCAAACCTGAACTAGATTTAATTAGATTGGATCTAGAGCCTTGTATCTCTGCACCATTAAGGCTATCCGATAGAGTACCGCATCAACTGAATAGATACTATAGTTTCTTGATCCAAAATGATGATCCTATCGAACTCGATGAGAACGATGAGGATCCGATCACCTACATAGATGCAATATAGAGATCTGATTTTGAGAAATGGCTTGAGGTCATGAAATCCAAGATGGAGTCCATGAAGGTCAACGATGTGTGGACATTGGTTGACCCAGCCAAAGTGGTTAAACCCTTTAGGTGTAAATGGATCTTCAAAAGAAAGAGGGACGCAGATGAAAAGATGAAGACCTATAAATCCCATCTAGTTATCAAAGGATATCATCAACATTATGGTATTGACTATGACAAGATATTCTCTCTTATGGCAATGCTCAAATTCATTCGAATAATGCTTGCTATAGCCACCCATCTGGACTTTGAGATCTAGTAGATGGATGTGAAGATAGCTTTTCTAAATGAAGAGCTGATCGAAGAGATGTATATGATATAACCTAAGGGATTCACATCTACAGATGAGTCCAAGATGTGCAAGCTTCAAAGATCCATTTATGGATTGAAGCAAGCATCTCGAAGTTGGAACATGTATTTTGATAAGATGATCAAAATATATGACTTCATTAAGAATGGAGAAAAGCCCTACATCTACGAGTGGGCAAATGGTCCGATAGTGGTATTCCTTGTCTTGTACATTGATGACATTCTCTTAATCGGGAATGACATCCTTGCACTGTAAGGAATAAAAGTATGGTTGTCATCTTAGTTCTCCATGAAGGACTTGGGTGAAGCATCCTACATCCTAGGGATGAAAATCTATAGGGATAGATCTAAGAGGATGCTTGGGTTATCCCAGTCCACGTACATAAAAACTATGCTGAAAAGGTTCAGCATAAAAATTTTTAAAAAGGGCTATCTTCTGATAGGCCATGAAATTTCTTTATCTAAGAAGGATTGTCCAACAACTCTTGAAGAGAGAGAGCGTATAAGTAAAATCCCATATGCTTCGATAGTGGGATCTATCATGTACGCCATGATATGTACGAGATTAGATGTGGCATACTCACTAGAAATAGTGAGTAGATACCAATCTGATCCAAGAGAAAACCACTGAAAAGTAGTTTAGACCATCCTTAAGTATTTAAGAAATACTAAGGACCAATGTTGGTTTATGGTGAGTCGGATTTGAAACTTATGGGATTTGCTGACTCCAACTTTCAATCTAACTATGATGACAGTAGAAGCATGTTGGGTTATGTCTTTATCCTAAATGGTAGAGCCATCTACGGAAAGAATGCCAAGCAGCATACTGTGGCAGACTCTGTTTGTGAAGCAGAGTACATCGCAGCATCAGATGTTGTAAAGAAAGCTGCATGGCTGAGAAAGTTCATCACCAAGCTCAGAGTAGCATCCTTCCTTGATGGTTTGGTCCTGCTCTACTATGATAGCACTGGTCCCATTGCTCAGGCAAAGGAACTAAAGGCACACCAGCGGATGAAGCACATACTACACCGCTACCACCTGGTCTGGGAGATCATGGATAGAGGTGACATCGACCTTTAGAAAATCGATGGAAAGGATAACTTGATCGACCCCTTCACTAAAGCCCTGACGATAAAGGAGTTCAATGATCATAAATCGAAGATGGGTATTAGATATTATATCGAGTGGCTTTAGGATAAGTTGGAGTTGTTGAAAAATATGTTCCAAAGCCAATCGTCAGCCTATTGATGGTTGTGCTATCTTATAATTTTAATTAATTTATTATTAAATAAAATATATTTTTGATATTTTTATCATAAAGTCTACATCTTTTAATAAACTCCATTATTATGATGAAGTCCTTAGAACTATTTAACTTCGATAAAAAGAGGATTTATTGATTAGTCCTTAAACTATTTATGATCAAATGATACGCTGTTAATAAGGATGACAGCATTTATCGAGCATAGATTATTGTGTGCCATATAGGTTGATTATCCTCTTAATCAAAAAGTATGGAGACACTGGTATGGCATACAAGTAAGATGTATGGGTACATCATCATTGAAAGTGTCACTTAGAACTGAGATCACCACAGTGGCTTGCAAGCAACTCACTATGCTTTGATACTGGACTAACTAAATTTTTAATTCAGTGATGAAAGATTTTTGGGCACAGTCAAGTACTTGTGAAGTCGATGAGTGATCAAGATGGGATTGACCACTCCAAGAGTTGGAGAAGAATGCATCATTATATTTCAATATAGCAAAAACCTTGGCTAGGATAATCCATAAGATGGATTTGATATTTTGAAATACAATGTGGATGACCTAATCGAGGTTGATAGTTAAACTCTGAAGTATCCTATGAGCATTTTGGTCAAGGGGATAAATTATACAAAAAAACTATATCCACATGGGTTCTAAGGATGTTGTTTTATACATTCGACCTATCCGACCATCGGATATCATTGCTAGATGGTCACTTTGATTGGTACAAAAATTAATTTCTATACTACCGACTTAGGTTAGACCTATGGGGTCACACACATAAGAGTTCTCGATCTGATCGGATGGTTGATCGATGATTAAGAATCGTTCTAGGGTTAAACATTCAATACGATTAATGTTTGACCTAGTGCAAGTATTGCAAGATGATCGATTAGCAATTCAATTATTAATTTGATAAATTTGATTAAGCTAGAGGAGTGAGATTAAGTTTAATTAAATATAATTTAATTAGATTTAGTTTAGGCTTGATTGGATCAAGTCCAATTGGTTTATTGGATGATCAAATTGCAAGGAAGAACTAGTCTTAGTTCAATTAGGACTTGTATCAACCTAATTTCTAATTTGATTAAAAAATTAAATTAAAATTAAATCTAATTTAATTAGATTATTAGTTGGACAAAGATATAATCTAATTATATTAATTAAATCCTAATTTAAGTTGGTCCAAAGATCAAGTTGGACCAATTCAATCTAGGAGTTCTAGTGAGACTTGGACTCCTATGTCCATGCGCCACCTTAGCCTCAATGCCTCCTATGCTATTTTTGTTGGATTTTTTCATGGAAATATTTCTCTCCAGATGTTCATCCATGCCCCCTTGCTCCCTTTACCTCAAATATGGTATTTAGATATGGTGATCAAGTCAAAAGAAGAGTTTTAGTTGATTTAAACTCTATGAGATAGAACTTTCAGAAATCAAAACTCCTTCCTATTTTGTGTCACACACATCCTTATTTTTCTTCTCAAATTTTTATAACTTTTAGAGGCCTTTCTGTGCGACATTTCTTGATAGTCCATGTAAAAAATAAAGGAGAGGGCACCCAAGAGTTGGGTGCCCTAGTTCTAGCCCTATTTGGATAACTCTTGACTAGGTATTTGACCTAGTCAAGGATTCTTCTATATATCCTTATATAAAATGAATTTTGATCTAATTTTTTAGTGGATTAGACATATGAGAGAGGTCATTCGGGGCATGAGAAATCTAGGAGAGAAGCCTAGGGCATGGGATTTTGTAAAGGCACGAATCAAGGTGCTTTGGTGAGAGAAGAAAGAAGAGGAAGAGGGTCTTCTTCTAATTTTTTTCTTTCACTCCTATTCCTCCATCTTTGTGAGTGTTTGAGAGGTATCTCAACATCACAAATTATCTTCCTCCATTTCAAAAAGTTGGAGAATCCAAGCTTGAAGGAAAGAAGATCCAGATCGATTGTTGAAGAACGATTAGCATAGTACTAGCATACTGTGCTGATTTTCAGGACCGGACTTCAGATCTGCAGTCAAGGGCTCGTGTGGACAACTTGTAGAGGTCAGACTCATGTGTAGCTCAGAGCAACCATCTCAGGCCCAGATCAGCAAGTTAAGAAACTCGAGATTCAAAGGTAAGGATGATCTAATCTTCTTATTACATGTCTAGATCTAATCTAGAGTAGTCTGCTGTTGATATGATTAATATGCAGTTCTTTTGATATTTTATTTTTTGATTTAATAGCATGTCTTAATCATATAATTGGATCCTATATCTATATTTTTATGTTATATTTTTCATGATTTAATATGATTAATTCACCTCTTCCGCTATAATTTTGAAAAAGTTTCAAAAGCTAATCCTAGATCGGTTCCTACACTACCACCACCTCCAATAAACTCTGACAGCCTTCCATTTTCTACACCAACAATAATTAATAGCCCACATACATCTACAATCATGATAGATAGTATTATCACATCCAAATCAGAGAAGGATTAGGATGACCTAGATAAAAGAATGGTTCAATTAAATGCTAAAGCTATGAACATTCTTTATTATTCTTTAGATGATAATGAGTTCAATGGGATTTTTTCTTGTATTTCAACTAAGTAAATATGGAATAGATTAGAGGTTATCCATAAGGGTACCAACCAAGTAAAAGAATCTAAAATTAATATACTTATACATAGATATGAATTATTTAAGATAGAATAAAATGAGTCAATTATTGATATGTTTACTAGGTTCATTGATATTATTAGAGATCTTAAGAGCTTAGAAAAATCATATTTTAATAGTGAACTTGTATGAAAAATTCTCAAATCACATTCTAGAGCTTGGGAGGCAAAAGTTATAACTATTCAAAATGCCAAAGATCTCAATGCTCTATCTTTGGAAGAACATCTTGGTTTTCTCATGACTCATGAGCTAACCATAAAGCAAAATAGTAAGGAGGAAGCAAACAAGAGGAGAACCATAGCCCTCAAGTCCACTACTTAAATGAAGAAGATAGTGACGAATTGGACGAGGGAGAAAAAGATGAAGATATAGCTCTCATCATCCAAAAATTCAAAAGGTTCATAAGGAAAATGAAATAAAAGTTCAAAAGAAAGAATTTTTCAAAGGATGAGCCAAGTTAGGAGGATAAAGAAAAGGAGCAGTCCATATGCTACAAGTGCAAGAAGTCTAGGCACTTCAAAATTGGCTATCTTCTTCTCAAGAAATCTGCAAAGAAGATGAAAAAGAAAGTAATGATGGCCACATAAAGTAATAGTGATGATTCAAGCTTTGATGAAGAAACTTAAGAAGAGGCTAACGTATGACTCATGGTACAAAAGGATGAGGTAATTTTTGAAATAAACTTTAAATTTACTTTTAATGAGTTACATGATGCATTTTACACTATAAGAAATCTGAATATTAGCAACGGTATTAGCGACGTAAAAAAAGTCCGTCGCTAATAAGGACTTTTTGCCTCTGCAACATTGACTAAAAAATGTGTCATCGATAACAATATTAACGATAGCAAAATCAATATTAGCGATGCTACAGCCATCTTTAAAAGTATATTTTTTTTTAAATATATAAAAATAAAAAAATTATTAGCGATAAAATATTTTGATTATTAATGACAAAGTAATGGTCGTCGCTAATAACAAACTATTAGCGATGGCATTTTTAACTTTTAACGATGGCCAAAGTCGTTGCTAAAATTATTTAAATTTTTTAAATATTTTTATCATATTTAAATATAAAATATGTATTAGCAATGGTGACTTTGGATATTAGCGACTAAGAAATTACCGTCGCTAATAAGTTTTTTTAAAAATAATGGATTTGGGAGAAAAAATTATTTTAAAATTTTAATAATAATAAAATTAGTGATGGATATTTGTTGTTGCTAATAGAATTAGCGATGGAACTAGCGACGGGATATATGCCATTGCTAATAATCAAGACCATGATTCAAACCCGATCGAATCCAATTCAAAAATTCTATCAAATCTAATTAAATTAGACTTTAATTCTAAATCCTACTTAAATTATAAAATCTAAATAACCTTAAATTAGATCAAAATTAATTAAATTAAATATAATTTAAATTAATTAGGAGAAATTAGTTTTCAATTTGGATTTAATTAAAATCTAATTTAAAATTCTATCAATCCTAATTTAATTAGACTATTAATTTAAGTCCTACTTGGATAGTAAAACTCAATTACATTCAAATTAAGTTAAGCCTAATTAAATTTAAACTAATTTAAATAATTAAAAAAATAATTTTTAATTTGGATTCAATTCGAATCTAATTCGAATCCGATTCATATCCAATTCGAAATCCTATCAATCTTAATTTAATTAGACTTTTAATTCAAGTCTTAATTGGATACTAAAATCTAATTATCTTTAAATTAAGTTAAGATTAATTAAATTTAAGCTAATTTAAATTAATTAAAACTTGATCTATGATTATATTCAAATTCAATTTGAATTCGATTCGAATCCAATTCAAATCTAATTCTAAATCTTATCAAACCTAATTCAATTAGACTTTGAATCCAAATCCTATATAGATTATAAAATATAATTAGCCTCAAATTAAGTCAAAATTAATCAAATTAAAACTAATTTAAATTAATTAAAAGAAAATAATTTTTAATTTAGATTTAATTTAAATCCAATTTGAACCCGATTGAATCTAACAAGAAAATCAATCAATCCTAATTCAATTAGATTTTAAAATTTAAGTCCTATTTGGATAATAAAATCTAATTACTTTCATATTATGTCAGGCTTAATTAAATTAAATTTGATTAAAATTAATTAGAAGAAAATAGTTTTTAGTTTAGGTTCGATTTGAATCCAATTGGAACTAGATTCGAATCCAATTCAAAATTCTATCTAACCTATTTCAATTAGACTTTGAATTCAAGTTTTAATTATATTTTAAGCTAAATTATTCTAAAATTAAGTCAACCTTAACTAAATTTGATTTGATTTAAATTAATTAAAATAAAATAGATTTTAATTAAGGTTTCATTCAAATCAAATTCAAATTTGATTCAAAATCCTATGAAACCTAATTCAATTAGACTTTCAATCCAAGTATTATTTAGAATATTAAAATCCAATTAACCTCAAATTAACTAAATCCTAATTAAATTAATTTTTTTCTAAATCAATTAGGACTTGATCCATAAATTAATTAAGCCAAAAAATTTGTAATTATCCAATATTAATTTTTAGCCACCAAAACATGACTTAGGAGGGAAAATAAAATATATTTTTTTAAAAAAAATTATGACTATTAGAGATGGCTTTAGCAATCGAGTTCTTGAAATTGCTAATAATTTTTAAAAAAATTATTTCAAAATTAAAACTAAATATTTTAAAATTTAATATTGTTAGTGATGGTGTTTTTTTATTAGTGACAAAGTTGCAATTGATAATATTTTTTTTATAGTATTACTGACGACATTACTGTCATCGATAGTTGCTAAAATTTTTCAAAAGTTTTTTTCTAAAATTTAATATTTTAAAAAAATTTAATATTATTAGCAATGAAGTTTTGTTATTAGTGATGGTGCATGCTATCACTAATAACATTGGCATAGAAACTCGAGATTTGGTGAGCATATTATCGATAGTATTTTTGCCATCGGTAATAGGCCCCTATAAACTTTCCCCACCCCACCCATGGGAAAAAAAATTTTGCCTGAAATGTTTTCCTCCATGCCTTCTCTGCACCCCGTGCATCCTTCCCGACCCTCCTCGCTCCCCGCACATCCTCCTTCTCGGTAACCCGACCCCACCGGCACCTTCCTGATGACCCAACGCTACCAGCGCTCCTTCGCAACCACCCCAACCCTACCATGCTGGGCCCACCATGCCAGCCCCACCTCCCTCAAGGCTACCCTGACCCCGTAGCCCATCCTTGCCTTGCTCGCAGCCGCCCCAACCTCATTGGCATCTCCTGTTCCACGACCTCGAGCCAACCGCCCTAGCCACGCCTCTCCTGCAGCCACCTTGAACCCGTCGATGCCTTCTATGGTGCAACCCTAAGCCAGCCTCCCCAGCCCCACTCTCTCGTGGCTATCCTCACCCTACCAGTGCCTCCAATACCATGATGTTGAGCCCGCTGTCCCATCCTTCCTCTTCCACGGCTGCCCCCACCCTGTTGATGCCTCCAGTGCCGACCCAGAGCCTGCCACTGCTGTCGTACCCCTCCTACAACCGCCTCCACTCCATCGGTGCTCCAACACCGCAGCCTCGAGCCGCCACCCTAGCTCTGCCCCTCCCACAGCCACCCCCACTCTGCCAATGCCCCAACATGCGGCCCCAAGCCCACCACCCAGCCTTGCCCTCCCATAGCCGCCCCCACCCCACCGAGCCTCTTAGTTCGCAACCCCGAGCTTGCCGCCCTTGTCCTACCAGCATCCCCATGGCCCATCCTGGCCAGTTTGACTACATGGCCTTACCTCATCGATCCCAACCTATGGGCCTGATATTGCAGCCCCTTTCCTCCCACTGTATGTCCCTCCCTCCCCCTTCCCCTCCTACTGAAGTTGTAGTAGTAGCGACTGAAGTAGCAGCTGTAGCGATGGCATTAGCATTGGCTGATATTATCTAGTATTAGTGACGGCATTAGTGATGGCTAGTGCCATCATTAATTAAGTAATATATTAATTAATTAATTAGATGTATGGGATTTAGATCTCGACATACAGAATATTCGAATCGAGAGAAGATGTCAGGCATTGCAAACAAGGGGCCAGGGCATGCCCTACATGCTCGAGCCTTGGGTCATAGCTGGCATCCAAGGCATTTCAATCTTGCATGTCAGGCATCATTAATTATGTACTAATTTGAATAAAATTTATATTGTATGGAATGATAGACCAATCAGTTGATTGATGTACATATTCTAAGGTATCCATGAAGGAAAGATCTACAGTTTCATGAACATATTTCAAAATTTTTTTTAAAATCAATCAACAAAAGCAATAAACTAATCATATTAGTTTATTAAAATATATGAATTAATCCTAGGTCTAGGATCTTATCTCATGATCTATGCATGCTATTAAATTTAAAATTAAAAAATCAAGCAAAGATGATGTTGATCACATCAACATCAAAGCTATAATAGATCTAATCTAGAAAGAAAAAGGAGATCGAATCTCTCTTACTTTTGCAAGTTGGGTTTTTCAACTCACTGATCCAAGGTTGAGGTCGTTGCTTTGAGCCACACACATGTCCAGCCTCTATAGAATATCCACACAAGACCTCGATCACCGATCTAAAGTCCAGCAACAGGAAATCAGCACAGGATGCTAGTACTGTGCTGATCTTTCTTTGATGGCTGATCAAAAATCTTCTTCTTCAAACCTTGGACTCTCTAATAATCAAAAGAAGAAGTAAAGGATTTGGAAAGGGAATCACTCTTCTAAAATCTCACAAAAGGAGGAAGAAGAGAATCAAGAAAATCCTTGAAGAAGAACCCTTTCTTCTTCCTTATTCCTCTCACCAAGACATAATGATTTGTCTCTCCACAAAATCTCATACCTAAAGCAATTTATGCCCAACTTTTCCCATTCCCCAATCCCTCTCTCTCGGATCTGGAACCTCTAAAAATTTCATATCTTAACTCTTCTTTTATAAAGAGTTATGATAGAGTCCTTGCCTAGGTCAAAACCCTAGCAAGGCTTGTCCAAATACAGCAAGAGTTGGGTGCCCTCTCCAAATCTCCAAGCATGGACCACTTGGATTTGGTGCACAAAACCTTCCATAAATCTTGGGAAAAAAATAGAATAAGATCTGGTAGGTTGGCACCACAAGGAGAGGAGTTTTGACTTCTTAAAATTCTATTAAATAGAATTTCAAATCAAAACAAAACTTCTAATTTGACTTGGTCCACAACTAATTACCATGTAAGAAAGAAAGGGGAGTAGGGGGCACATGTTGGCTTCTTAGGGGTGTGAAGGATTTCATGCAAAAATCAAAAAATTTGGCATGGGAACATGAGGAGTTATGTGGTGCAAGGTGGAGTAGTCCTAATCACATTAGGACTTCTAATTTTAACTTGGTTCAACATGTTATTTGAACCCAATTAAATCAAAATTAATCCAACCCAATTAGAGGAGATCTTAGTCTAACTAAGATCCTAATTAAATTAGATTAAATTAAATTTAAATCTAGTTTAATTTTTAATCAAATTAGAGGTTGGGTGCATACAAGTTCAAATTAAATAGGAACTTGTTTTTCCTTATAATTGACTCAACAAATAAACTAATTGAACTTGATCCAATCAAGCCCAAATTAAATCTAATTAAATAATTTTCAATTAAAATTAATCTCAACCCTTTGGCTTAATCAAATTAAGCTAATTAGCAATCCAATTACTAATCGATCCTCCTGTAATACTTGCACTAGGTCAAACATCAATCGTATTGATTATTTGATCTTAGAATGACTCTAAATCATTGATCAACCATGCGATTAGATCAAGACCTCTTATGTGTATGACTCTATAAGTTTGAACCTAAGCTAGTAGCATAGAAATAAATTTTTATACCAATCAAAGTGACCATCTAGCAATGGTACCCGACGGTCAGATAGGTCAAATGTGTGAAGCAACACTCTTAGAACCCATGTTGATATAGTTTCTGTATAATTTATCCCTTGATCTAAATGCTCATAGGATGATTTAGAGTTTAACTATCAACCCTAAATTTTTCATCCATAATATATTTCAAAATACTAAATTCATCTCATGGATTATCCAGGCCAAGATTTTGCAAAATTAAAATACAGTGATGCATTTTCTCCAACTCTTGGAGTGGTCAATCCCATCTTGATCACTCACAAACTTCACAAATACTTGACTATGCTCAAAAACCTTCTATCATTAAATTAGAAATTTAGATATTTTGGCATCAATTATAGTGAGTTGTTTGCAAGCCACCATAGTGATCTTAGATCTAAGAGATACTTAAATCTATATCCCATCAGAGCAATTCTCGACAACAGCATGCTCTAAAGTTGGTCAGGTTCAATGACCATGTACTAAAAAATATGTTCCAAAGCCAATCGTCAGTCTGTTGATGGTTGAGCTATATTATGTCTATAATTGATTCATTAATAAATAAAATATACTTTTAATATTTTTCATCATAAAGTATTCATCTTCTAATAAACTCCATTAGTGTGATGAAGTTCTTAGGACTATTTAGCTTTGATAAAAAAAGAATTTATCAATTAGTTCTTAAAATAATTTATGACCAAATGATAGGCTGTTAATTAGCATGACAGCTTCTATCGAGCATAGATCACTGTATGCCATATAGATTGATTGTCCTCTTAATCAAAGAGTATGGACATACTAGCATGGCATACAAGTGAGATATATAGGTACATCATCATTGAACGTGATCAACTCCAAAGCATTCAACTATCAAGAATATCCCTGATGAGATATAGATATAAGTGTCCCTTAGACCTGAGATCACCTTAATGACTTGTAAGCAACTCACCGTGCTTTCATAATGGACTAACTAAATTTCTAATTTAGTAATAGAAGGCTTCTGGGCACAGTCAAGTACTTACAAAATTAGAGTATGATCAAGATGGAATTTACCACTCCAAGAGTTGGAGAAGAAAGTATCACTGTATTTCAATATAGCAAAATCTTGGTCAGGATAATCCATCAGATGGATTTGATATTTTGAAATATAGTACAGACAACCTGATCAAAGTTGATAGTTGAAATTTGAGGTATCCTACAAATATTTTGATCAAGGGGATGAATTATATGAAAACTATATCCACATGGGTTCTAAGGATATTGTTATACACATTCTACCTATCCGACCATCGGATACCATTACTAGATGGTTACATCGATTGATATATAAATTTATTTCTATGCTACTAGCTTAAGTTTAGACCTATGAGGTCACACACATTAGTGCTTATGATCTGATCGAATGGTTGATCAATGATTAAGAATCATTCTAGGGTTAAATGATCAATATGATTGATGTTTAACCTAGTGCAAGTGTTGCAGGAGGATTGATTAGCAATTAGATTGCTAATTGACTTAATTTGATTAAGCCAGAGGGATGAGATTAAGTTTATTTAAATATTATTTAATTAATTTATTTTAGACTTCATTGGATCAAGTTCAATTGGCTTATTGGATAAGCCAAGTGCAAGAAAAAACTAGTCCTAGTTCAACTATGACTTAAGTCAACCCAATTTTCTAATTTGATTAGAAAATTAAATAAAAATTTAATTTAATTTAATTTAATTTAATTAAGTTATTAATTAGATTAGAATCTAATTTAATTTGGTTGACTTGATTTTGATTTAATTTGGTTTGAGAAATCACTTTGACCGAGTCATAGATGGAATCCTAGTAAGACTAGGATTCCACCTTGCACCACCTTAGCCCCCCACACCCCATGCCCTCTTTCTCTCTTATTTTGTATGACAAAAACCTCTCTACCAGGCCTTCTCATGCATTCCCTTCTCTCCTCACTTTCTCATATGAAAATTAGGTAGTGGACCAAGTCAAAGAAGGGAATTTGTTTTGGTTTCAAATTTTTTGAGGTAGTGTTTTGAAAAACCAAAATTCCTCCTCCCATGTATGTTGCCCACCTCCCTATTTTCTCTCTATTTTTCATGGTAAAAAGAAGAAGATTTTGGGAGTTTTTCTCAAATGGTCCATGCCTAAAATTTTGGAGAGGGCGCCCAAGAGTTGGGTGCCCCTTGACTTGCCCAAATTGGACATTCCTTGTCTAGTTTTTGACCTAAACAAAGACTCCTCTTTTTCTATATATATAGGATAAATTTTGGGCTATTTTTGTGTCAGGTTATAGACCATTGAGAGAGCTTTGGGGTTTGTGAAAATCAGGGAGAGAGATCTTGGGTGATGGGGTTTCATAGATACCATACTAGGTGTCTAGGTGAGAGCAAGGAGAAGAAAAAGAGGGTCTTCTTCTAGGGTTGCTATGTTCACCTCATCCCTTCCTCCTTCTTTGATTTTTCTAAGAGTGTCTTACATCTAAAATCTCTCCTCCTCCTCCTCTTTGGAAGAGTCCAAATCAAGAAGAAAGAGACATCTGATCGACCATGAAAGAAGGATCAGCATAGTACTAGCATACTGTGCTGATTTTCTACATCAGAACTTTTGATCGTGATTCGTGGACTCATGCGGATGACTCCTAGAGGTTGGATACGTGTATGGCTCACAACTTTATCCTCAAGCCCAGATCAGTAAGTTAGAATATCTAACTTGCACAGGTAATAGATCTGATCTATTATTTTCATACCTGCATTAGATATAGTGTATATACATGTTGATGTGATCAACATGTTTTAGTTTCTTCATTATATTTTAATTTTTGATTAGTGACATACCATTATCATGTAATAGATCGCTAGATCTAGGGTATTCTCTAATATTTAAAATTAATTTTGATTAATTTTAGTCTTTCATATCCAGATCTTGAAAAAGTTTCAAGATCTAGTCTTGAAATCCTAGATCTGTTTCCTTCATAATGTACCCTTATATCTCATCTGTATGCCATACCAGTGTCTCCACACTATCTGATTAAGAGGACAACCAACTTATATGGCATACAATGACCTAAACTCAAGAAATATTTGAAGGGAAATCCTGATTTTTCAGACCAGGTTCGTTCAGATCTGATCAGATTAAGAGATATATTTCAAAATTTTTTCTCTTTGATCTAGATTAGATCTAGGATATTTTAGATCTAATTTTTATTATTTTAATAATTAAAATAAAATCAAATAAATTAAATTAAATTAAAATTTACCTTGAAGTGGATAATCCTATTACCTGATGATGATCCTGTGAGCAGCGAAAGGTTCTGGATCTAGCCACGCAAGTGCCTGGCCTCTATCGGTATCCACTCAGATTGGATCTGGAGATCCTCTTCTTTTCTATCACATCTCTAAAAATTAGATCTGAATCTGATCTGGAGGATCTTCAAAACTCCTTTTGAAGATCAGCAGTTGTCCTTTGCAGCAGCGCAGCCTTCTAGCTTTCAGTCGCCTTTCTCTCATCTGGATTGCACCAACCAAGGTCCAAAACACTTTTGGACGTGGTGAGGAGAGGGAGAAGGTGGGTTTAGAATGGAGGAAGAGAGGAGAGGTAGCCTTGGGGTGTGGGATTTCAATTAATTGCTGTTTGAGTTGGGTGCAGGGTCTTATTTATAGACTAAGCATGATCCAACTCCTCTTCTTCCTAATAATCACAACTCTTTATAAAATCATATCTAAATCTGATTGGTGGGAATAGAGTCCCTTGGATTCCTCCTTAGACGGTGCTTAAGATCAGCCAAAGTTGGTTCTTAGGAGAACTCTAATCAGAATCCAAAAAGGAGATGGAGTCCCTATCCAACAGGGACTCTTGGGCGCCTCCAACTTGGGCACATGCCAAGGGTGGCGTGCGCCCTCCTGCCAAGGGTGGCGTGCGCCCTCCTTCTTGCTAGGTTCTGGCAGGGGGACAGGCTCCCCACCAGCTCTCCAATAGGTGCATGAGACATGGATAGAAGTCAAAGTATCAATGGTCAACATTTGATCAGTCAAAGGTCAACTTTTGACCAAAGTCAAAGGATGAGAAATAGCAGGTGACCAAAAATGGCAGGTAATATCTTATAAAATAAGACAATCTTTTCTAACTTGGACAAGCTTCAGTCAGACAAAGTGAAGGCTTCTAATCGAGCACAAACTCCTTTGGCTCAGTCAGGATAACTATTTATGATAGTAAAAGAAGAACGTTAGGTTCAATTGAGTGCTAGCATGATTTTCTTGAACCTAATTGAATCTCATTCAAATCAATTGAACTAGATCAGTTCAATTGATGATCACCAGATTCAAACCCTTATTTGTGTGACCCAGTTAGATTCAGTTCTATATGGTAATGGGATATATCAAGATCTCTATCATCGACATCATCGAAACTCCTTTCGATGGATCAGAACTCTTCTGATTCGAACAGCTAGAATGATCGATCATCTAAATCATTCTAATTGCTCCCAAAATCCACCAGTGACACCTAGCAGTATATGGTGGCAACCCATCAGAGCTGAATGTGAACCTCTTAGTGCAGCTATCTGTATGATTAAGTACTTCTATCTTGAGCCCCGATCAGATTTGGGTTAAGGTGAACTCGTCAAACCCTAGTCTTTGTCATATGATGTAATCATTCGATTCAAGTCCGATGTAAAAAACTAAATAGAAACTCTTTCTATTATTTCACTCTGCCTTGGCCATGGACTTCTGGACTTGATTCTCATGATCATCATAGGGTTGCTCCTCTACCACCGAGGTAGATAGATTCCATCTTGATGCTATCCAGTTCCTACAATGAATATGCTATAGCCAACATACACCTCAGGATTCCGAATGGCTAGGAGACTGAGTAATGATGTAGTCAAACTATAACACCCTCAAGGTGAACTACCGATGCATCTCAGGTTAAAGAACCAGACACACTATTGTAGCATCGAGTCAGTCATTGACGAGAAGGTAGACTCCCTAATGACTACTCGAGATGGTCACACTCAGTGCCCTCGTTCTCTAACGAGTACCTATACTCTCGCTCCGGTGTCTCCACACCGTAGACTCAAGGCTCATCTACTAAAGAGAAGCAATTGTACACCAACCTTCTGGATCAATCACCATCCTCGTGATGATCCTTTGGTCCAGAGCATTTTATGAGTTAATAATGATTATTCATGTCTTAAATTTTCAACTCTTGAAAATATGAATTATCATTACCATTAACTCAAAGGATGTATCACAGACACTAAATACACATATGTGATAGAAAATAATCCATTTTATTGATATTAGTCAAAATTATAATTTTGTCCCTAGAAGCGTATTACAAGTGTCAGCCAATTCTGGCTTCTAGGGCACATATATCTAACAATCTCCCACCTATCCTAAAGCCAATTGACTACAAGTCTAAGTCCCATCTTCTCAAGTTAGGCTTCTATCTTCTGCTGGCCCAACGGCTTTGTAAGCGGGTTCGCCACATTGTCTGTGGAGTCAACTCTCTTGGCCTCGACGTAACCCTTCTCGAGGTATTCGCGGATGAGGTGGTATCGTCGCTCAATGTGCTTGGATTTCTGGTGAGACCTTGGCTCCTTGCATGGGCTATGGCGCCATTGTTGTCGCAATATGGAGGAATGGCATCTGATGGCATTACTCTAATTTCTGCAGCAAACTTCTTGTACCAGAATGCATCCTTCGCAGCCTCTGATGCAGCTATATATTCTGCTTCCATGGTGGAATCTACTATCACAGTTTGCTTGGAACTTTTTTAGCTGACAGCACCACCATTGCACACAAACAGACTTCCAGATGTTGACTTTTGATCATCTATATCGGACATGAAATTCGAGTCTGTGTATCCTTGGACTTGGAGTTCTCCATTACCAAAGACCAACATCATATCCTTAGTTCTTCTCAAGTACTTAAGGATACATTTTACAGAAGTCCAGTGTTCTTCACCTAGATTTGACTGATATCTGCTTGTGACACTTACAGCATGGGCTATATCAGGTCGTGTACATAGCATGGCATACATGAGTCCCCCTATTGCAGAAACATAAGGGATCTTGCTCATGCGTTCTATTTCCTCAGGTGTGCTAGGGCACATCTTCTTGGAAAGATGAATACCATGTCTGAAGGGTATTAATCCCCTCTTAGAGTTTTCCATACTAAACCTCTTTAGTACTTCCTCAATGTACATCTTCTGTGAAAGTCCTAGCATCCTATTCGGTCTATCCCTATAGACCTTAATTCCTAGAATAAAGGATGCTTCACCTAGGTCCTTCATGGAGAATTCCTTGGATAACCATAATTTGACTATTGTCATTATGGGAATATCATTTCCAATGAGGAGGGTGTCATCCACGTACAATACGAGGAAGACAACAGTGCTCCCACTGACCTTTTTGAAAACACACAATTCCTCTTCATTTTTGATGAAACCAAATGTTTTGATCACATCATTGAAATGAGTGTTCCAGCTCCGAGATGCTTGCTTAAGTCCATATATGGACCTTTGCAGCTTGCAAACCTTGTGATTAGTATCACTGGATGTGAAACCTAGCGGTTGTTCCATATAGATATCTTCCTCAAGATATCCGTTCAAGAATTCCATTTTCACATCCATTTGCCATATTTCATAATCGAAATAGGCTGCAACGGCAAGCGATATGCGGATGGATTTTAGCATAGCCATTGAGGAAAAGGTATCCTGATAGTCAATGCCTGCGCGTTGACTATAAACTTTTGCCACTAGTCTAGCCTTGAATGTCTCCATATTCCCATCTGCACCAATCTTTCTCTTGAAGATTCATTTACACCCAAAAGGTACTATACCATCTGGTGGATCTACTAAGGTCTAGACTTGGTTTGAGTGCATCGAGTCAATTTCTGACTGCATTGCCTCTAGCCATTTCTCAGAGTCGATATCTGATATTGCCTCATTGTAAGGTTTTGGGATCATCACTTATGAGCACCATTACCTAACGAGGAACATTTTTCTCTACTTCCTCTGAAATAATACCTATGTATCTTTCAGGGAGGACGGGAAAACTCTTTCTGATCTACGAGGTGGAGGGGTAGTGTTCTTATTGCTCAACCTGATTTGGTTCCATTGATCTTAGCTCGTTGTACTGTGTGAGACTTTTCATCAAGCTTAATCTACTTTTGAATGCCGCTATCTTGAATAAACTATTTTTCAAGAAAGATGGCATGTCGACTCACAATCACATTGTGGTCTTCTGGAATGTAGAAATAGTATCCTAATGACTCTTTAGGATATCCTATGAATCGAGCTCTGAAGGACCTAAACTCTAACTTGTCCGCTTGTTGTCATTTGACATGAGCCAGACAACCCCAAATTCTGAGATGACTCAGACTTGGTTTCTTACCATGCCATATCTCATACGGTGTGGTAGGAACGGTCTTAGAGAAAACCCTATTCAATAGATAAATTGAAGTTAACAATGAATGTCTCCAAAGAAAATTAGGAAGGTCTTGAAGCTCATCATGGATCGGACCATATCCAATAGAGTCTGATTTCTCCATTCTGAAACTCCGTTGAGTTGAGGTGTTCATGGTGGAGTCCATTGAGAGACTATGCCATTATCCTTTAGATAGTCTAAGAATTCTCGGCTAAGATATTCACCTCCTCGATCTGATCGAAGAACCTTAATGAATTTTCTAGTTTGTTTTTCTACTTCATGTCTGAATTCTTTGAACTTTTCAAAAGCTTCAGACTTATGTCTCATAAGATACACATACCCATACCTAGATAGATCATCGGTAAAGATAATGAAGTAGACAAAATTGCCTCTAGCCGGCACATCAAATGGGCCGCGCACATCAGTATGTACTAGGGCAAGGAGATCTGTGGCCCTCTCCCCATGTCCTACAAAAGGGAGTTTGGTCATTTTGCCTTGGAGACAAGATTCATAAGTTGGATATGACTCGGAAGTCAATGGACTCAATAGCCCATTTTTCTCTAATTTGTTGATCCTATCTTCTGCTATATGATCTAATCATAGGTGCCATGGATACCTATCATTTGGACTATCCTTAGGTCATTTGACATTCATGTTTTGCTCGATAGTTAGAATAGGTACATCAATATGTACCTGATAAAGACCGTTAATAAGAAAACTATTTGCAAAATTTTATTTTCTTTCATAAAGAATGTTACAATGGTCCTTAAAAGAGGTAATCACATAGCCTTCTAGTGCTAAGCATGAAATAGAAATCAAATTCCTGCTAGCTGCAGGCATATAATAACAATCTTTCAAAACTAAGTCTAAATCAGATGGTAATCGAAGAGGGTATGTTTCCACTGCCATTGCAGCAACTCTTGCTCCATTACCGATGCATAGGATCATGTCTCCATCCCTCAGCCTTCTGCTATCCTCAAGACCCTGCATGGAAGTGCATAGAGAGCACTAGAACCAGAGTCAAGCACCCAACTGGATGCAGAAGAAACCATAAGGTTAGACTCAATAATGAGCATACCTCCAGAAGGACCTTCCTTCTTGTTCTTCAGGGTGGCCAGATAAGCAGGATAGTTCTGCTTTCAGTGGCCATCACTGTTGCAATAGAAATACTTTCCTTTGGTAGCGGCTTTCATCTTTGGCTCTGCCTTCTTCTTTGCTCCTTCCACCTTCTGCTTTTTCATAGACTTCTTTTTCTTTCCATAAGACTTTCTTTTTGGAAGAAGTCCATTCCATAGCAAGAACTAAGCCTTTAGAACCTTTCATAGAAAGCTCAGCGGTGACCAACATATTCATTAATTCAGCCAAGAAATTTTGAAGTTTATGCATGTGGTAATTCATGATGAATTGCCCATATGCATCAGTCAAGGATTGAAGAATAATATCATTCTGCAGATCCAAGTCTAACTTCACACTGAGCTTCTCAAGCACTTTCATGTCCTTGATCATCATCAGACAGTGATCTTGGACTGACTGCCCATCACGCATCTTAGTCTTAAAAAGTCATTTCGTGACCTTGATACTTGGGCTCACGACTCTGTTCACTCTGTCACCAAACATCTCCTGCAGGTGAGCCAACATTTGGCGAGCAGTCCTGATATCTTTCATGTTGGCGCTGGAGCTACATCAGACATCGAGCCAAACAGTAATATCTGGCCTTATTATCTTCGTCTATCCATTTTTCTAGAGACGCTCTCTCTATTCAGTGGATGGATGAGCTGGTAAGGTGGGGAGGGTCTTGGTCAATACAATACGGATGGTCATATACTTCTCAGAAGCCCAAAATAATTTTATGTAGTTTTGCCTAGAGTGCCTGAGCAATCTTTATAATTGGGTTTCGATCAGTCTATTGTGTGTCCAGGATACGTGCCAATGGGTTGGATGCAGACATTTCCTGTAGAGAGTTCAAAGATTCTAGTTAAATACTGTAATTATGACTTGACCAATTTATTTAGAAATTTATTTTTAAATAAATTAGCTCCCACTATTTTCTTGGATTCCTACACTCCCTCTGTAGAGATGCAAAAATCTCCATGATTAATGATTTTTAGTGGGTGGTGCGGTCTCACCAACTGACTCATCACCTCACCTAACAGTTATTGGTGATGGGTTAGCCAATGAGTGAATAACTCTTATTCAATGATTCTCTAATCATAGTGCACCCAAACTTGGTCTCTAATTCATGAATCTCACCGTATCCAAAATATTGATCCACTCCTTAGTTAAGTCAGACCCACCATTTACACAGACTGGATTCCTAATTGAGTCTCTCACCGTATCCAAAATATTGAGCTCAACTCATCCTCCAACCCATATTATCCAATGCCTAATAGATATGGTTGCATCTTCCTGGTGCAACTGAGCCACTATATCCAGTCGAGAATAATTAAGCCCGAAAAGGGTCAGCACATCTACAATGGTTGAAGACCTCAGACTTAATCTTTTCTTAGGGAGAATTGATTCAGGTCTCATTAAACTAGACTTGTCAAAGTCATAACAATTATGACTAACCTAGTGGCATGGGTTAGCTCGGATTATTGACCACCTCAGATTAGAACTGTGTCAACAGATATGGTCAGGTAAGTGAGATCGGTGGAAGGAATATGCCATTAACTCGTACAAGAACGCATTCAGGTCGAGTAGTTTCCAATTAAAAATTAGTCAATCGTATGTGCCAAACTTACCTTAGACACCAAGTTGTTGAGTCAGAACTAATTTGGTTAGCCTACAATCTAAACTCTAACCTCTGAGCCTAATTAGGTCTTGCTTGATCGTGACTCGATCTTGACCCAGACTTAATCCTATTAGGCTGGTCAATTTAAGCATTGTTGATCCCATCTAACCAACTTTTGATTCGATTTGATCAACTGCTTAGACCTAATTGAGCTACCCAAGCTCGAACCCAGTATTATGAATATATCTTAGATCTGAAACTCTCAATTTTAGACCTAATTAATATTTCATAATCTTAATTTTTAATTAAGTAGGGTTCATAAATAAAATATGTACAATAAATCCTAGGATTTCAGGATCTAGGATTTTGCAGAAAGTAAGTTTTGGGTTTCTGATTAAGGACGAACACGCAGCACCACTACACGTCATAAGAGTTTTGCCCATCGGATGGGAGGAGAGGGCCTTTAAACCCTTCTTCATTCTTATGATCGGACGGCCAAGAGAAATGCCTTAATCAGGAACATGCAATACTATAAAATAGTTTTAGATCTATATCATATATCTCATATACAAATTAGATCTAATCATGGCATATTTTGCATACATCTCATGTATTGAATCATGCATATTTTTAGATCTAAATTATCTTATAATAATCTAAAAAATTAGATTTAAATTGATCTAATCAAAATAAATCCTAATCTAGATAATTATGTAGAACTATTCTATAACTAGTCTAGATATGCATCAATCATATCTCATATGATGTTTAAAATTAAATAATTTTTATTTGATATTTTTTAGATATTATTATAATTATTATAATATCAAAAAATATTAAATAAATAGATCTAAAATATGATTTAATTAAATTAAATTAAAAATATACAAGACTGTTCTATAGAATTATTCTATTTTAGAACTAGTCATGCATATTTTCTAATCTTAGATCCAAATCATTTAATTTTAATTTTTTCTAATTTTAGATCTGATAATATCTCATGTGACATCTAAAATTACTTATTTTATAATTAAAATAAATTTAAAAATAGATCTAAACACTTTTAGAATCTTAGCTCTGATACCAGTTGAAGGAAAATCCAGATTTTTCAGATCAGGTTAGTTCAGATCTGATCAGATCAAGAGATATATTTCAAAATTTTTTCTCTTTAATCTAGATCAGATTTGAAATGTTTTAAATTTAATTTTATATTATTTAATAATTAAAAATAAAAAATTAGATAATTAAATCAAATTTTAATTTACCTTGAAAGTGGGTAATCCCTAATTACCCAATGATGATCCTGTGAGCAGTGGAAGGTATTTGGCATCTAGCCACGCAAGTGCCTGGCTCTACCAGTCATCACTCGGCTGAATCTGAAGATCCTCTCTTCTCTATTCACAGTCTTCAAAAATTAGATCTAGACTGATCTGGAGGATCTTCAAAACTTCTTTTGAAGATCAGCAAGTTTATCATTTGCAGCAGCGCAGCCTTCTAGCTTTCAGTCACCTTTCTCTCATCTGGGATATGCCCAACCAAGGTCCAAAAATACTTTTGGAACATGGTGGACGGAGAGGGAGAAGGTTTGGTTTTGGCTGGAGTAATGAGGGGAGAGGCCAGGCCTTGGGGTATGGGATCTCTCAATTTAATTACTATTTGACGTTGGGCGTAGGGTTCTTATTTATAGACTACATGATCCAACTTCTTCTTCTTTCCAACCAATCACAACTCTTTTGTAAATCAGATCTAAATCTGATTGGTGGGGAATAGAGTTCCCTGGATTCCTTCTTAGAATAGTGCCTAAGACCAGTTCGAAAATTTGGGTTCTTAGGAGAATTCTAATTGAAATCCAAAAAGGAGATGGAGTCCCTATCCAACAGGGACTACTGGGTGCCTCCAACTTGGGCACATGCCAAGGGTGGCATGCGCCCTCCTCCTTGCCAGGTTCTAGTAGGGGGATAGGCCCCCACCAGCTCTCCAATAGGTGCATGACACGTGGACAGAAGTCAAAGTATCAATGGTCAATATTTGACCAGTCAAAGGTCAACTTTTGACCAAAGTCAAAGGATGAGAAATGGCAGATGACCAAAAATGATAGGTAATGTCTTACAAAATAAGACAACCTTTTCTGACTTGGACAAGCTCCAGTCAGATAAAGTAAAGGCCTCTGATCGAGCATAAACTTCTTTGGTTCAATCGAGTGCTAGCATAATTTTCTTGAACCTAATTGAATCTCATTCAGATCTATTGAACTGGATCAGTTCAATTGATGATCACCAGATTCAAACCCTTGTTTGTGTGACCTAGTTAGATTCAGTTCTATATGGTAATGGGATATATTATGATCTCTATCATCGACATCATCGAAACTCCTTTCGATGGATCAGAACTCTTCTGATTCGAACAGCTAGAATGATCGATCATCTAAATCATTCTAATTGCTCCCAAAATCCACCAGTGACACCTAGCAGTATATGGTGGCAACCCATCAGAGCTGAATGCGAACCTCTTAGTGCAGCTATCTGTATGATTAAGTTCTTCTATCTTGAGCCCCAATCAGATTTGGGTTAAGGTGAACTCGTCAAACCCTATTCTTTGTCATATGATGTAATCATTCGATTCAAGTTCGATGTGAAAAACTAAATAGAAACTCTTTCTATTATTTCACTCTGCCATGGCCATGGACTTCTAGACTTGATTCTCATGATCATCATAGGGCTGCTCCTCTACCACTGAGGTAGATAGATTCCATCTTGATGCTATCCAGTTCCTACAGTGAACATGCTATAGCCAACATACACCTCAAGATTCCGTATGGCTAGGAGATCGAGTAATGGTGTAGTCAAAATATAACACCCTCAAGGTGAACTGTCGATGCATCTCAGGTCAAAGAACCAGACACACTATTGTAGCATCGAGTCAGTCATTGACAAGAAGGTAGACTCCCTAATGACTACTCGAGATGGTCATGCTCAGTGCCCTCGTTCTCTAACGAGTACCTATACTCTCACTCCGGTGTCTCCACACCGTAGACTCAAGACTCATCTACTAAAGAGAAGCGATTGTACACCAACCTTCTAGATTAATCACCATCCTCATGATGATCCTATGGTCCGGAGCATTTTATGAGTTAATAATGATTATTCATATCTTAAATTTTCAACTCTTGAAAATATGAATTATCATTACCATTAACTCAAAGGATGTATCACAGACACTAAATACACATATGTGATAGAAAATAACCTATTTTATTGATATTAGTCAAAATTATAATTTTGGCCCTAGAAGTGTATTACAAGTATCAGCCAATTCTGGCTTCTAGGGCACATATATCTAATAATATTATCATCCTAATTAATGACATATCATTTAGTCGTGAATAGTTTAAGGACTAATTGATAAATTCTGACTTTATTGAAAATAAATAGTCCTAATGACTTCATCACAACAAAGAAGTTCATTAGAAGATGTAGTCTTTATAATAAAAATATCAAAATATTTATTTTATTTAATAATAAATTATTTATAATTATAAAATAGCACAACCATCAATAAGCTAACGATTGGCTTTGGAACATAATTTTCAATAACTACCACTTATCCTAAAGCTACTCAGTATGGTATCTAATACCCATCTTCGAATTGTGGTTGTCGAACTCTTTTACCACTAGGGCTTTAGTGAAAGGGTTGGCTAGATTTTTCTTTTCATCGATCTTCTAAAGGTCGACGTCACCTTGATCCATGATCTCCTAGATCAGGTGGTAGAAGTGCAGTATGTGCTTCATTCATTGATGTGCCTTCGATTCCTTCGCCTGAGCAATGACACTAGTACTGTCGTAGTAGAGTAGGACCGAACCATCAAGGGAGGATGCTACTCTGAGCTTGATGATAAACTTTCTTAGCCACATAGGTTTCTTTGCGACATCTAATGCTATGATGTACTCCACCTCACAAATAGAGTCTGCTACAGTATGCTGCTTGGAACTCTTCCAGCAGATGACTCCATCATTTAGGATAAAGATATAACCTAACACACTTTTGCTATCATCATGATCAAATTGAAAATTGGAGTCTACAAATCTCATAAGTTTCAGATTTGACTCACCATAAATCAGCCACTTTTTCTTAGTATTTCTCAAATATTTAAGGATGGTTTTCACAATCTTCCAATGGTTCTCCCCTATATCAGATTGGTATCTACTCATTACTCCTAGTGAGTATGCCATATTTGGTCTCGTACATATCATGACATACATGATAGATCCCACTATCAAAGCATATGAGATTCTACTCATATGCTCTCTCTCTCTTCAGGAGTTATTGGACAAGCCTTCTTGGAGAGAGAAATTTCATGGTCTATCGAAAGATAGCCCTTCTTGAAATTCTCCATGCTAAATCTCTTCAGCACAGTTTCTATATGCATAGACTGGGATAATCCAAGCATCCTCTTAGATCTCTCCCTATAGATCTTCATTCCTAGAATGTAGGATGCTTCACCCAAGTCCTTCATCGAGAATGAAATGACAGCCAAACTTTTATTCCTTACAGTGCTGGGATGTTATTCCCAATTAAGAGAATGTCATCCATATACAAGATAAGAAATATCATTACTGAACCATTTGCCTACTTGTAAATGCAAGGCTCTTCTCCATTCGTAATGAAGCCATATATTTTGATCACCTTATCAAAATGCATGTTCCAACTCTGAGATGCTTGCTTTAATCTATAAATAGATCTTTGAAGCTTGCACATCTTGGACTCATCTATAGATGTGAATCTCTCAGGTTGTATCATATACACCTCTTCGGTTAGCTCTCTATTTAGAAAAGTTGTCCTTACATCCATCTACCAGATTTCATAGTCCAGATGGGTAGCTATTGTAAGCATGATCCGAATGGATTTAAGTATTGCCACAAAAAAAAATATCTCATCATAGTCAATACCATAATATTGATGATATTTTTTAGCAACCAGATGAGCTTTATAGATCTTCACCTTTCCATCTGCACCTCTCTTTCATTTGAAGATCTACTTACACCCAATGAGTTTAACCTCTTTAGGTGGGTCAACCAATATCCACACATCGTTGACCTACATGGACTTTATTTCAAATTTTATAGCCTCAAGCCATTTTTTGAAATCAGATCTCTGCATTGCATCCATATGGATGATTGGATCCTCACCATTCTCATCGAGTTCGATGGGATCACCATGTAACTTCCCAAACTAGCAAAATAATAGATTTAAGGTTCGTGTTCACATATGCATGCCATAGTAACTTATTTATGATATATTTAAGCCACTTAATTTTAATTATAAACAACTTTAATTATTTTTATCTTGTCATAGTTTTTTAAGGTTATTTGGACATAAATGAAAACTGTCTCTCATTATGAGTCCTAAAAATTTTCTAAGTCTAAAAATTAACACTTATAAGTAGGACCATATAAAATATATATTTTCTTAAAATAAAAATTTATGATAATTAATTCTTAGGTGTCGGTGAGTCATAGAGCAATTTTTAATGAATTTTTAAACCCTTTAATCTATTAATTCTGAAGGAGAAAAATTTCAAAAGTTTTGAGTTTTGAAAAATTTGAACTAGAACCCAAATTTTGGTATCTTATTCTTAACGATTTTGATTTTTCTGATATTTTTATTGATTCTAAATAGGGGGTATTCTCTTATTTATATTTATGTTTTAAAGTTAATGGAGAGTAAAGCTGTGAAGAAATAAGAAGAGTAGTAAAGCTGTGAAGTGTAGAAAAATCTTTTTTTTGGATCAAGTTCTTTCAAATCTGATTGGATCAGGAGGGATATTTTAAAAAAATTTCCTCTAAGATCCTAATCAAATCTGAGACTTCTCAGATCTAATCTTATTGATCTAATAATAAAAATAAAAATAAAATAAAAATAAAAATTAAATCTAATTTAATTATACCTTTGTTTTGGGTAATCTAATTATCATAGGATGATCCTGATGTTTGCCTCAGGTTCTGGATGTAGCCACGTAAGTGCCTGACCTCTATCGGTATCCACTCAGGCAAAATCTGAAGATCTTCTTCTTCTCAATCAATTCTCCAAAAATTAAATCTAGATCTGATCTTGAAGGTCTTCAAAATGGCTTTTGAAGAACAGTCATTGTCTCTTACAGCAGTGTTTCCTTCTTCCTTTCCTGGTGCCTTTCACTTACTTGGATCACACCTTCTTCATGCCCAAAGTCCTTTGGGCATGGAGAGGAGAGAGAGGATCAGAGGATGGCATGGAGAAGGAGAGAGAGGGGCTATGTGGTGTGGGCTAAAGGCAAAAGAATAAAATTCTAGGCACAGATAGGGCCTGCTGCGCCATGCAGTGCCACATCATCCTAGCCAATTATGGCCCTTTGTGCAATCAGATCTAAATCTGATTGATGGGATGACATCATTTGATTCAATTAGATTAGAGACCCTCAGAACTCTCCTTAGGTGGCACCAAGATTGGGTCAAATAAGTTTTCTTGGCGCCACTTAATTTAATTCCTTAAAGCAACTGGAGTCTCATCTATATGGGACTCCATATTTTATCCTCATGGGGTACACACCTCCCTAGGCATGCACCCTCTTTCTATCTACTTTTTAGCAGTGGGATGAGTTCCCAAGTTCTCTTCTATGGGTGCATGACACATGGGCAGATGTCTAAGTATCCAAGGTCAACATTTGACCAATATCCGAAGACAAGATTTAGCAGTGATGGTAAATGATAGATATTATCTTAAATTTATCTCATAAATTAAGACAACCCTTTTCTGACCTGGACAAGCTCCAGAAAAGACCAAGTAAAGATTTCTGAGTGAGCCCAAATACATTTGGCTCCATCAAGACAAGCTTAAATGATTGTTAAAGAAGAACATTAGGCTCAATCGTGTGCTAGGACGATTTTTTTGAGCCTAAGTGAATCTTATTCAAATCAATTGAACTGGATTAATCTAATTGATGATATCCAAATCCAAACCCTTATTTGTATGATCCAGTTAGATTTAGTTCCGTATGGTAATGGGATATGTCGTGATCTCTATCATCGATATCATCGAAACACCTTTCAATGGATCAGAACTTTTCTAATTCAGACAACTAGTATGATCGATCATCCAAATCATTCTAATTGCTCCCAAAATCCATCAATGATACCTAGTAGCATATGGTGGCAACCCATCAGAACTGAAAGTGAACCTCTCAGTGCAGTTACCTGTGTGATTAAGTTCCTCTATCTTGAGCCCTGATCGGATTAGGGTTAAGGTGATCTCGTCAAACCCTAATATCTATCATATGAATTAATCATTCGATTCAAGTCCAATGTTAAAATACTAATAGAAACTCTTTCTATTATTTTACTCTATCATAGCCATGGGCTTATGGACTTGATTCTCATGATCATCATAGGGCTACTCCTAATTTACTGAGGTAGATAGATCCCCTATTGGTGCAATCCAATTCCTATAATGAATATGCTATAGCCAACATACACCTTAGGATTTCGAATGGCTAGAAGATCGAGTTATGGTGTAGTCAAACTATAACATCCTCAAGATGAACTACTGATGCACCTCAAGTCAAAGAACTAGACACACTACTGTAGCTTCGAGCCAGTCATCGACGAGAAGGTAGACTTCCTCATGACTGCTCGAGATGGTCACGCTTAGTGCCCTCGTTCTCTAACGAGTACCTGAACTCTCACTCTGATATCTCTACACTATAGACTCAAGACTTATCTATCCAAAAGAAGTGATCGTACACCAACCTTCAAGATCAATCACCATCCTCATGATGATCCTACGGTCCGAAGCATTTTATGAGTTAACAATGAAAATTCATATCTTAAATTTTTAACTCTTGAAAATATGAACTATCATTACCATTAACCCAAGGGATGTATCACCGACAATTTCATATACACATCATGATAGAAAATAATTTATTTTATTATATATAGTTAAAATTATAATTTTGCCCTTAGAATTGTATTACAAGTATCAGCCAATTTGGCTTCTAGGGCACACATATCTAACAAACTCCCACTTGACCTAAAGCCAATTGGCTACAAATCTAAGTCCCATCTTCTCGAGTTGGGCTTCGATCTTCTGCTGGCCCAATGGCATTATAAGTGGATCTGCCACATAATCTACAGAGTTGACTCTCTTGACCTTGACGTAATCTTTCTCAAGATAATCGTGGATGAGGTGGTATGGCCACGATGTGCTTGGATTTCTAGTGAGACCTCGGCTCCTTAGCAAGGGCTATGGTGCCATTATTGTTATAGTACAAAGGAATAGCATCCGATGGCATCACTTCGACTTCTGTGGTGAGCTTCTTATACTAGAATGCCTCCTTCGCAGCTTCTGATGCAGCGATATACTCTACTTCAATGGTGGAATCTGCTATCACTATCTGCTTGAAACTCTTCCAATTGACGGCACCATTGCACACAAACAGACTCCCAGATGTCAACTTTCGATCATCTATATCGAACATAAAATCCAAGTCTATATATCCTTAGACTTTGCGTTCTCCATTACCAAAGACCAACATCATATCCTTAGTTCTTCTTAAGTACTTAATGATACATTTCATGGAAGTCCAATGTTCTTCACCTGGATTCGACTGATATTTGCTCGTGACACTCATAGCATGGGCTATATCATGTCGTGTATATAACATGGCATACATGAGGCTCCCTATTGCTGAAGCATAAGGGATCTTGCTCATGCATTCAATCTCCTCAGGTGTGTTGGGACACATTTTCTTAGAGAGATGAATGCCATATCTAAAGGGTACCAATCTCCTCTTGGAGTTTTCCAAGCTAAATCTCTTTAGCACTTTCTCTATGTACATCTTCTATGAAAGACCTAGCATCCTATTCGGTCTATCTCGATAGACCTTAATTCCTAGAATAAAGGATGCTTCTTCTAGGTCTTTCATGGAGAATTCTTTAGATAACCATATTTTAACTATGGTCAATATGAAAATATCATTCCCAATAAGGGGGATATCATCCAAGTACAGTACGAGAAAGATAATAGCGCTCCCACTGATCTTTTTAAAAATACATGGTTCCTCCTCATTTTTTATGAAATCAAATAATTTGATCACATCATTAAAATGAGTATTCTAGCTCCGAGATGCTTGCTTAAGTCCATATATGGACCTTTGCAGCTTACATACTTTGTGATCAACATCACTGGATGTAAAATCTAGTAGCTATTCCATATAGATATCTTCCTCAAGGTATCCATTTAAGAACGTTGTTTTCACGTCCATTTGTCATATTTCATAATCAAAATAGGCTGCAATAGCAAGCAATGTGCGGATGAATTTTAGCATGGCTACTGACGAAAAGGTATCCTAATAGTCAATTCCTTCGCACTGACTATATCCTTTTGCCACTAATCTAGCTTTGAATGTCTCCACATTTTCGTCTGTATCAATCTTTCTCTTGTAGATCCATTTACACCCAATAGATACTATACCTTCTGGTGCATCTACCAAGGTCCAAACTTGGTTTGAATGCATCGAGTTAATTTTTAACTTCCTTACCTTAACCATTTCTCAGAGTCGACATTCGATATCGCCTCATCATAGGTTTTGGGATCATCACCATGAACCCCATTACCTACAAGAAATATTTTCTCTATTTTCTTCGAAATAGTACCTAAGTGCCTCTGAGGAGGATGGAAAATCTATTTCGATCTATGAGGTGGAGGAGGTAGTGATTGTATTGGCTCAATCTGATTTGGTTTCATAGGGTCCTTAGCTCGTTGCTCTTGTGAGATTTCTCCTCGAGCTTGATCTATTTTCCAATGCCACCATCTTAAATAAACTATTTTTCAAGAAAGATGGCATGCCAACATACAATCACATTGTGATCTTTTGGAATGTAGAAAAAGATATCCTAATGACTCTTTAGAATATCCTATGAATCGATCTCTAAATGATCTATAGTATAACTTGTCTGCTTGTTGTCTTTTGACATGAGTCGGACAATCCTAAACTCTGAGATGACTCAGACATGATTTCTTACCATGCCATATTCATACGGTATGGTATAAATGATTTTAGAGAAAACCCTATTCAGTAAATATATAGCAGTTAACAGACTATATCCCCAAAAAAAATCAAGAAGGTCTGTGAAGCTCATCATGGATCGAACCATATCTAATAGGGTCCAGTTTCTCCATTCTGAAACCCCATTGAGTTGAGGTATTCTAGGTGGAGTCCATTGAGAGGCTATGCCATTTTGCTTGAGATAGTCCAGGAATTCTCGACTAAGGTATTCACCTCCTCGATCTGATCGAAGAACCTTAATGGATTTTTTAGTTCGCTTTTTAACTTCATGTCTGAATTCGTTAAACTTTTCAAAGACTTCAGACTTGTGTCTCAAAAGATACACATACCCATATAGAGATAAATCATCGGTCAAGATTATGAAGTAGTTAAAGTTGCCTCTAGCCGGCACATCAAAAGGGCCACACACATCAGTATGTACTAGGATAAGTAGTTCCATGGCCCATTCTCCATGTCCTACAAAAGGGAGCTTAGTCATTTTTTCATGAAGACATGATTCACAAATTGGATATGACTCGAAAGTCAACAAACTCAATAGTCTGATTTTCTCCAATTTGTTAATCCTATCTTCTGCTATATGACCTAACCTTTGGTGCCATAGATACCTATCATTTGGACTATCCCTGGGTCTTTTTGATCTTATGGCATTCACATTTTGCTCGATATTAAAGATAGATACATCAATATGTAACTAGTAGAGATCGTTAATAAGGAAACCACTTGCAATTTTATTTCTTTCATAAAGAATGTTACAATGATCCTTAAGAAAACTAATTACATAGCCTTCTTGTGCTAAACATAAAATAGAGATCAAATTTCTGCTTGCAGCAGGCACATAATAACAATCCCTAAGTACTAAATCTAAGCCAGATAGTAGTCGAAGAGGGTAAGTTCTCCCGACCACAGCAGCAAACCTTGCTTCATTTTTTATGTGTAGGATCATCTCACCATCCCTCGGCCTCCTGCTATCCTCAAGATCCTACATGAAAGTGCACAAATGAGCACCAGAATCAGAGTCAAGCATCCAACTTGATGCAGAAAAAATCGTAAGGTTAGATTCAATAACGAGCATACCTCCAGAAGGACTTATCTCCTTCTTACTCTTCAGGATGGCCAGGTATGTAGGACAGTTTCACTTTCAATGGCCATCAGTATTACAATGGAAACACTTTTCTTTGTTAGCGGCTTTCTTCTTCAGCTCTACCTTCTTTTTTTTTCACCTTCCATCTTCTATTTTTTCACAAACTTCTTCTTCTTTCGAAAAAATTTTCTCTTCGAAGAAGTCCATTTCATAGCAAGTACTGAGCCTTTAGAACCTTTCATAGAAAGCTCAGCAATAACCAGCATATTCATAAGCTCAGCCAGAGTATTCTGAAGTTTATGCATATGGTAGTTCATGATGAATTGCCCATACGCATCAGTCAAGGATTGCAAAATTATATCATTTTACAGATCCTAGTCTAACTTCACTCCGAGCTTCTCAAGCTCTTCCAAGTTCTTGATCATCATCAGATAATGATTTTGGACTGACTGTCCATCACACATTTTAACTTTAAATAGTCATTTAGTGACCTGATATTTGGCTGTGCGACTCTATTCACTAAACAACTCTTGCAGGTGAGCCAACATTTGATGGGCAGTCTTGATATCTTCATGTTGGTGCTGAAGCTCATCAGACATTGAGCCCAACATGTAGTATCTGGCCTTATTATCTTCATCCATCCATTTATCAAGAGATGCTCTCTATTCAGCAGATGGATGAGCTGATAAGGTGGAAAGATCCTGGCCATCCATTTATCAAGAGATGCTCTCTATTCAGCAGATGGATGAACTGATAAGGTGGAAAGATCCTGGTCCAATACATGAGTCAACTTCTCAGAACCCAAAATAATTTTGAAGTTCCAAAGCCAATCCTTATAATTGGATTCGATCAGCCTATGGATGTCTAGGATATGGGCTAGTGGGTTGGATGCAGATATTTTTCTTTCTTCTGTAGACAGTCAAAGTTTCTAGTTAGATTTTATAATTAAGACTTGACTAATTTATTTAGGAGTTTGATTTTTAAATAAATTAGCTTCCACTATTTTTTCGGATCCCTACACTCCTCTGTAGAGATGCAAAAATTTTCATGATTATTGATTTCTAGTGAGTGGTGCAGTCCCACCAACTAACTCATCACCTCATCTAAAAGTTATTGATGATGGGTTAGCCAATGTGTGAGAAACTCTTGTCCAATAATTCTCTAATCATGGTGCACCCAGACCTGGTCTCTAATTCATGAATCTCACCATGCCCAAAATATTGATCCACTCCTTAGTTAAGTTAGACCCATCATTTACATAGATTGGATTTCTAATTGGATCTCTCACCGTGTCCAAAATATTGAGCCTAATTCATCCTCTAGCCCATAGCATCCAATGCTTAATAGACATGGTTGCATCTTCCCGATGCACCTGAACCACTATGACCAGCCAAGAACAATCAACCCTAGAAAGGGCCCGCACATCTATAATGGTGGAAGACCTTAGACTTAATCTTTTCTTAGGAAGATTTGATTTAGGTCTCTTTAAACTTAACTTGACATAGCTATAACCATTATGACTAACCTGGTGGCATGAGTTAGCTCATATTGTTAGCCACCTTAGATCAGGACTGGGCCGACATATATGGCTAGGTAAGTGAGACCAGTGAAAGAGATATGCCATTAACTCGACAAGAATGCATTCGAGTCGAGTAGCTCCTAATTAAAAACTAGTCGATCATATCTGCCAAACTTATCTTAGACATCAAATTATTGAGCTAGAACTAATTGGGTTAACCTACAATCCAGACTCTAACCACTGAGCCTAATTAGGTCTTAACTTAATCAATCACTTATGTGACTCGACCTTGACCCTGACTTAACCCTATTAGGCTGGTCAATTTAAGTACTTCTCATCCCACCTAACCAACTCTTGATTCGATTTAATCAATCGCTAGACCTAATTGAGCTACTCAAGTCCGAACCCAATTTTATGAATATATCTTAGATCTAAAAATTCTTAATTTTAAACCTAATATATTTCATAATCTTAATTTTCAATTAAGTTTAGAATTCATAAATAAAATATGTATATAAAATTCTAGGATTTCAGAATCTAGAATTTTGCAGAAAATAAGTTTTTTTGATTTCTAATTAAGGTCGAATGCGCAGCACCCCTACACACTATAAGAACACCCCATCGAATGGAAGAAGAGGGTCTTTAAACCCTACTTCATTCTTATGACCGGACAGTCAAGGAGAATGCCTTAATCAGAAACATGATAAATCTACAAAACTAGTTAGATCTACATCATATATCACATATATAAAAATTAATCTAACTAAAAACATGTTTTGCATACATCTAATGTATCATATCATGTATATTTTTAGATCTAAATTATCTCATAAATATCTAAAAAATAAGATTTAAATTTGATCATATCAAATTAAAATTTATCCTAGATAATTTTGTAGAACTATTCTACAACTAGTCTAAACATGCATCTATCATATCTCATATGAATAAATTAAATAAATTTATTTTTTATTTTTAAATTTAATTTTAATATTTATAATATTAAAAAATAGTAAATAAATAAATTTAAAAATTATAGTTAATTAAATTAAAATTATGATCATGCTAGACTACACATAGAATAATTCTATTCCTAGTCTAGTCATGCATCTCATACATCTTAGATCTAGATTTTTTTAATTTTTAATTTTTTGATTTTAGATCTAATCATATCTAATGTGATATCTAAAATTATCTAATTATTAGATCAAAAATAAATTAAAATCTGATATAATGAACTATGGAACCTAGCTCTGATACTAGTTGTAGAAAAAATCTTTTTACCATTTTAAAGATCTTCAAGATCAGATCTAGATCTAATTTTTGGAAGATTGATTGAGAAGAAGAAGATCTTCAAATTTTATTTGAGTTGATACCGGTAAAGGCTAGATACATGCGTGGCTACATCCAGAACCTCGGACAAACATCAGGATCATCACAAGATAATTGGACTACCCAAAATAAAGGTATAATTAAATTAGATTTAATTTTTATCTTTATTTTATTTTTATTTTTATTATTAGATCAATAAGATTAGATCTGAGGAGTCTCAGATCTAATTATGATCTTAAAAAAAAAAATTTGAAATATCCCTCCTAATCCAATCAGATCTGAACGAACCTGATCCAAAAAAAAAGATTTTTCCTACATGAAGAGTGTATCAAACTAAAATTTCTAAAACTCTATGGTTCGAGATGTCTTGACCTGAGCTCAAGAAGTCTCGACTTCTTGGCAATAGAAAATAGGTTTCTATTTCCCTGAGAGCGAGATGTCTCAATTCAAAATCAAGAGCTCTCGATTGTATCGAGACCTCTCGACTCAATATCGAACCTCTCAATTAGCAAAAATTTCTAGAACTTGGTTCTAGCCAAAAGGCCTTCGAGTTATGAATATTTAAATCATTTTTTTTTTGGGATAATAAGGCAACTGCAAGGAATAAATAAAGAACTAGAAAACTAGTTGAACGACACCTAGCAAGGTTGAAATTTGGTGGATTCTTACTAGATTGACACCTACCAAGTTTCTTATTTAATCTATTCTTTTTGAAGGGGTAAGCCACCGATTCTCTTATTTTGCTATTTGGAAGAGAAGAGAGAGGGCGGGGCAGGGGGGGGGATAAGAGCTCAGAGAAGCTAGATTCCTAAGTCAAAAATCAAGGAGATTTTAGCCTAGCAAAGGAGGTTTAAGGGAGGAATTGATTTGAAGGGAATAAATTTTCTATCTAATGATGGTATTTTCTTTACTAAACTTCGCTGTAAATGGGATATGCTTTGAAAGTGAATCGTTCATTACTATTATTGCATTGATTATGTGATTGCGACTTTGATTATGGAATATAGTGGTCATAGTTGACAAGTTATTTATATATATATATATGTATGTGTGTATGTTTATATTCCTATGGGAATAGCAAGGCAGGTTTTGAGCAGAAAGCATTTTATTGAATTGGTTTACAGCACGTGACCCACAGTAGTGATCAACTTGTGTGGTAAATTATGATATTGCATATGGGAAAGAAATATTCAGCTAGAACCTCCATAGTGATACTTCGCCCAGTGGGGCTTTATAATATCAGGCCATATCGATTTCCCTTAGTAGGGGTGTGCTGAGGTGTAGTCGGCGGTATTTGGTTGTTTATTCTATTGAGCTATCACCTCCATAGTCTTATATGATTCTATGAATTTTTGCCATTTTGACTGCCCTTGCTAGGGGTGCACTAGGGTGTAGCCGACGGTATTTAGCAGCTTTGTGTTAATGAATTGGTTGCATGGCTTTATTGTAGTTCCATAAGTAAAAGCTTTTTCAAATATATTGATAGAAATTAATGTATATGTAAGACACAGATCTCAAATGAATCAGTTCCTTATTTTCCCTATTGATAGCTAGCTTATTTACTCACTAAGATGTAAGTCTCATTATGTGTTTTTGTTTTCTTTGCAGACACAAAAGATCACAGCTTAGCATAATACTTGCATCTTGTGCATCACTATCAATATTTACACCATAGAAGGTTGGCCATGTTAGCTTCTTTTTAAGAAATGGGTCTTTAGGGAGTGACTACATGTTTGTATGAGTTGTACACATTATAGAGAAAAGGGAGGGAAACAGCTTGGCATGTATTATGTGTTGAAGATGTTTAGTAGAAAGAGTGTGATGTATGTTTTGGTTAGTATTGTGTAAACAAAGTTTGGTTTGAAATATAGTATCTTGTGTTGTTTTTCAAATTATTTAAGAATTTTCTACAAAGTTTGAGTTGATTTATGGAAGTATAAATTGAATCATTCCTAAAGCAGGTTGTTAGTAGTTTAACTAGGTGTAATGGTACTTTGTAAACTACAGCATAAAATATTGATTAAGCCTAGCTCAGCCTTCATAGCCTTACATGATTGTTGAGGTGGGGTGTTACACACTATCCCAGACTAAGAAATCATAGTAGTATCTATCCAACTGATGTAGTACTCTATCGGATTGCCTTAATGATGCAGGTACACTAGGCTCCAAATTTGATCTAATTGAAGGGAAATCCTGATTTCCCGGTCCAGGTTCGTCCAGATCTGATTAGATCAAGAGATATATTTCAAAAATTTTCTCTTGATCTCTATCAGATCTTGATATGTTTTAGATCTGATTCTTATTATTTTAATAAATAAAATAAAACAAGATAAATTAAATCAAATTCAATTTACCTGATTTGGGTAATCCTATTACCCTGTAGATGATCCTGATTGCAGCGGAAGGTTCTGGATCTTAGCCACGCAAGCGCCTGGCCTCTACCGGTATCCACTCGGGTTGGATCTGGAGAACCTCTTCTTCTCTATCACACCTCCAAAAATCAGATCTGGATCTGATCTGGAGGATCTTCAAAACTCTTTTGAAGATCTGCAGTCGTCCTTTTGCAGCAGCGCAGCCTTCTTGCTTTTGATCGCCTTTCCTTGATCTGAATCGCACCAAACTAAGTCCAAAACACCTTTTGGACGTGGAGAGCAAGAGGAGAAGAGACTATGGCGTGGAGAAGGAGGGGAGAGGCAGCCTTGGGGCGTATCTAATAGCATTGGAATTAGGGTTGGGCGCAGGGTCTTATTTATAGACCTCTTGTGATCCAACTCCTCTTCCTCTCAACCAATCACAACCCTTTGTGAAATCAGATCTAAATCTGATTGGTTGGAATAGAGACCCCTGGATTCCTCCTTAGAGGGCGCCTAAGACCAGTCAAACTGGATTCTTAGTAGAACTCTGATTGGAATCCAAAAGGGAGGTGGAGTCCTTGTCCAACAAGGACTCCTAGGCGCCTCCTACTTGGGCTCACGCCACCCTTGGCGTGCGCCCTTCTCCTTGCCAGGTTCTGGCAGGGGGACAGGCCCCCACCAGCTCTCCAATAGGTGCATGACATGTGGTCAAAAGTCAAAGGGTGAATGGTCAACGTTTGACCAGTCAAAGGTAGACTTTTGACCAAAGTCAAAGAACAAGAAATGGCAGGTGACCAAAAATGGCAGGTAATGTCTTACAAATAAGACAACCTATTCTGACTTGGACAACCTCCAGTCAGACCATATGAAGGCCTCTGATTGAGCACAAACTCCTTTGGCTCAGTCAGGACAACTTATTTATGATAGTAAAAGAAGAACGTTAGGTTCAATCGAGTGCTAGCACGATTTCCTTGAACCTAATTGAATCTCATTCAGATCAATTGAACTAGATCAGTTCAATTGATGATCACCAGATTCAAACCCTTGTTTGTGTGACCCAGTTAGGTTCAGTTCTGTATGGTAATGGGATATGTCATGATCTCTATCATAGACATCATCGAAACTCCTTTCGATGGATCAGAACTCTTCTGATTCGAACAGCTAGAATGATCGATCATCTAAATCATTCTAATTGCTCCCAAAATCCACCAGTGACACCTAGCAGTATATGGTGGCAACCCATCAGAGCTGAATGCGAACCTCTTGGTGCAGCTACCTGTGTGATTCAGTTCTTCATTGTAGAATAGTTTCTACATAATTGTCTAGATTAGAATTTATTTTGATTAGATCAATTTAAATCTAATTTTTTAGATTATTATTGTGATAATTTGATCTGAAAACATGCATGAATGATACATGAGATGTATGCAAAATATGCCTTGATTAGATCTAAATTTGTATATGAGATATATGATATAGATCTATAACTGTTTTGTAGATTTACATGTTCCGATTAAGCGTTCCTCTTGCCGTCCGGTCATAAGAACGAAGAAGGTTAAAGCCCTCTCTTCTCATTCGATGGGTGTTCTTATGACTGTAGGGTGCTGCGTGTTCGTCCTTAATCAGAAACCAAACATTACTTTCTGCAAAACCCTAGATCCTGAAACCGCTAGGATTTATTGTGCATATTTTGTTTATGAACCCAACTTAACATTTAAGATAATTTAAGTTTATGCGAATATTAATTAGTCTAAATATTCGAAATATTTAGATCTAAAACATATTCATAAATACTGTTCTGGCTTGGGTTAGCTCAATAAAGGCTAAGCGGTTGATCAAACCGAATCAAGAGTTGGTTAGATGGGATCAACAATGCTTAAATTGACCAGCTAATAGGATTAAGTCTGGGTCAAGATCGAGTCACATCAAAGCAAGACCTAATTGGCTCAGAGGTTAGAGTCTGGATTGTAGGCTTAACCTAATTGTTCTGACTCAAAATTTCTGTGTCTAAGTAAGTTTGCACAGACAGGACCGACTGGTTTTAATTGGAAGCTACTCACTCTGAATGCTTCTTGTTGCGAGTTAACGGCATATTCCTTTCCACCGGTCCTCACTTACCTGGCATATCTGCACAGTTCTGATCTGAGGTGGTCAATAATCGAGCTGACCCATGCCACTGGTTAGTCATAATTGTTATGACTAAGCAAGTCTAAGTTTAATGAGACCTAATCAAATTCTCCTAAGAAAAGATTAGTCCGAGGTCTTTCCACCATTGTAGACGTGCGGGCCCTTCCGGGTTGATTGTTCTCGTGGCTGGATATAGTGGCTTCAGGTTGCACCGGGAAGATGCAACCATGTCTATAGGCATTGGATGCTATGGGCTGGAGGATGAGTTGGGCTCAATATTTCGGATACGGTGAGAGACCCAATTAGAACTCAGTCTATTGCAAATGTGGTCTGACTTAACTAAGGAGTGGATCAATATTCCATATGGTGAGATCCATGAATTAGAGACCAAGTTTGGGTGCACCATGATTAGAGTATCATTGAACAAGAGTTGTTCACTCATTGGCTAACCCATCACCAATAACTATTAGGTGGAGGTGATGAGTCTTTGGTGGAGACCGCACCACTCCACTAGAAATCATCAATCAGCGGAGATTTTTGCATCTCTACAGAGGGAGTGTAGGGATCCGAGAAAATAGTGAGAGCTAATTTGTTTAAAAACTAAATCCCTAAACTAAATTGTCAAGTCAAAATTAACAGTATCTAACTAGAATCTTTGACCTCTACAGAAAATGTCTGCATCAACCCACTGGCACGTATCCTAGACACACATAGACTGAACTGACCCAATTAATAAAGATTGGCTCCAGGAACTACAAAATTATTTGGGTTCAGAGAAGTTAACACATGTTTTGGACAGGACCCTCCACCTTACCAGCTCGTCCATCCACTGAACAGGAGAGCGTCTCTAGAAAAATGGATTGATCGAGACAATAAGGCATATACTACATGTTGGCCATCGATGTCTGATGAGTCTCCAGCGCCAACATGAAAGATATCAGACTGCTCGCCAAATGTTGGCTCACTGCAAGGCATGTTTGTGAACAGAGTCCGCGCAGCAAATATCAAGTCACAAAATGACTTTTAAGGCTAAGATGCGTGATGGCAGTCAGTCCAAGATCATTGTCTGATAATGATCAAGGACATGGAAGAGCTTGAGAAGCTCGGTGTGAAGTTCGGACTTGGATTTAGAATGATATTTTCTGCATCTCTTGACTGATGCATATGGGCAATTCATCATGAATTACCACATGCATAAACTCAGAATTCCTTGGCCGAGTTGATGAATATGCTGTTTATTCGCTGAGCTTTCTAATGAAAGTAGTTCTGGCTTAGTCTTGCTATAATGAATGGACTTCTTCAAAAAATCTTGAATGGAAAAGTTTAAATATATATAGAAGTGAGGTGAAAAAAGCAAAAGGTAGAGGCATAAGAAGACTCTAGTAAGAAATCAAATTAGTCTGATGGCATTAGGAAAGTGTCAAGCAACTGTACGCCTTAAGCGGACTGCCCACTTACCTGGCCCCTAAGAACAAGAAGGAAGGTCCTTCTGAGGTATGCCTCGTTATTGAGTCTAACCTTACGTTTTCTTCTGCATCATTTGGTGCTTGACTCTGGTTCTAGTGCTCATCTGTGCACTTCTATGCAGGTCTTGAGGATCGCAGGAGGCTGAGGGATGGAGAATGATCCTACGCATCGTAAAATGAGCAAGAGTAGCTGGCATGTAAGCCATGGGACAATAACCTCTTCGGTTACCATCTGGTTTAGACTTAGTTTTAAAAACTTTATTATATGCCTGCAGCTAGCAGGAATCTGAATTTCTGTTCTGCTTGCACAAGAAGTTATGTGATCACCTTCTAGGACCATTGCTAACATTCTTTATTGAAGTAAATCAAAATTGCAATGGTTTTCCTTGTTATGGTCTTTATCAGTTGCATAATTGATGTAACCCTATTTTAACTAATCAGATGCAAAATGTGAAATGCCAAA
>QRFJ01000810.1:103426-177994 GCA_006176705.1 Cocos nucifera | reverse complement strand
TAGTCTAGTCATGCATCTATCATATCTCATATGATATTTAAAATTAAATAATTTTTATTTGCTGTTTATCAGATGTTATTATAACACTTATAATATCAGAAAATAGTAAATAAGAAGATCTAAAATATGATTTAATCATATTAAATCAAAGACATGCAAAACTATTCTATAGAACTATTCTATTCTAGAACTAGTCATGCATATCTTCATGTTCTTAGATCCAAATCATTTAATTTTAATTTTTCTGATTTCAGATCTGATCACATCTCATGTGACATCTGAAATCACTTTATTTTCTAATTAAAATAAAA
Organism: Cocos nucifera; assembly: GCA_006176705.1. Taxonomy (NCBI): domain Eukaryota; kingdom Viridiplantae; phylum Streptophyta; class Magnoliopsida; order Arecales; family Arecaceae; genus Cocos; species Cocos nucifera. The sequence goes on along the minus strand of QRFJ01000810.1, from coordinate 177,683 downwards.
TTAAAATCAGATCTAAACAATTTTAGAACCATGGCTCTGATACCAGTTGAAGGGAAATCCTGATTTCCCGGTCCAGGTTCGTCCAGATCTGATCAGATCAAGAGATATATTTCAAAAATTTTTCTCTTGATCTCAATCAGATCTTGATATGTTTCAGATCTGATTCTTATTATTTTAATAAATAAAATAAAATAAGATAAATTAAATCAAATTTAATTTACCTGATTTGGGTAATCCTATTACCCTGTAGATGATCCTGATTGCAGCGGAAGGTTCTGGATCTTAGCCACGCAAGCGCCTGGCCTCTACCGGTATCCACTCGGGTTGGATCTGGAGATCCTCTTCTTCTCTATCACACCTCCAAAAATTCAGATCTGGATCTGATCTGGAGGATCTTCAAAACTCTTTTGAAGATCTGCAGTCGTCCTTTTGCAGCAGCGCAGCCTTCTTGCTTTTGATCGCCTTTCCTTGATCTGAATCGCACCAACCAAGTCCAAAACACCTTTTGGACGTGGAGAGCAAGGGGAGAAGAGAGCTATGGCATGGAGGAAGGAGGGGAGAGGCAGCCTTGGGGCGTATCTCAATTAGCATTGGAATTAGAGTTGGGCGCAGGGTCTTATTTATAGACCTAAGCTTGTGATCCAACTCCTCTTCCTCCCAACCAATCACAACCCTTTGTGAAATCAGATCTAAATCTGATTGGTGGGAATAGAGACCCCTGGATTCCTCCTTAGAGGGTGCCTAAGACCAGTCAAAGTTGGTTCTTAGAAGAACTCTAATTGGAATCCAAAAAGGGAGATGGAGTCCTTGTCCAACAAGGACTCCTAGGCGCCTCCAACTTGGGCTCACGCCTACCCTTGGCGTGCGCCCTTCTCCTTGCCAGGTTCTGGCAGGGGGACAGGCCCCCACCAGCTCTCCAATAGGTGCATGACATGTGGTCAAAAGTCAAAGTGTCAATGGTCAACGTTTGACCAGTCAAAGGTAGACTTTTGACCAAAGTCAAAGAACAAGAAATGGCAGGTGACCAAAAATGGCAGGTAATGTCTTACAAATAAGACAACCTTATTCTGACTTGGACAACCTCCAGTCAGACCATATGAAGGCCTCTGATTGAGCACAAACTCCTTTGGCTCAGACAGGACAACTTATTTATGATAGTAAAAGAAGAACGTTAGGTTCAATCGAGTGCTAGCACGATTTTCCTTGAACCTAATTGAATCTCATTCAGATCAATTGAACTAGATCAGTTCAATTGATGATCACCAGATTCAAACCCTTGTTTGTGTGACCCAGTTAGGTTCAGTTCTGTATGGTAATGGGATATGTCATGATCTCTATCATCGACATCATCGAAACTCCTTTCGATGGATCAGAACTCTTCTGATTCGAACAGCTAGAATGATCGATCATCTAAATCATTCTAATTGCTCCCAAAATCCACCAGTGACACCTAGCAGTATATGGTGGCAACCCATCAGAGCTGAATGCGAACCTCTTGGTGCAGCTACCTGTGTGATTAAGTTCTTCTATCTTGAGCCCCGATCAGATTAGGGTTAAGGTGAACTCGTCAAACCCTAGTCTCTGTCATATGATGTAATCATTCGATTCGAGTCCAATGTGAAAATCTAAATAGAAACTCTTTCTATTATTTCACTCTGCCATGGCCATGGGCTTCTGGACTTGATTCTCATGATCATCATAGGGCTGCTCCTCTACCACCGAGGTAGATAGATTCCATCTTGATGCAATCCAGTTCCTACAATGAACATGTCTATAGCCAACATACACCTCAGGGTTCCATATGGCTAGGAGACCGAGTAATGGTGTAGTCAAACTATAACACCCTCAAGGTGAACTGCCGATGCATCTCAGGTCAAAGAACCAGACACACTACTGCAGCATCGAGTCAGTCATTGACGAGAAGGTAGACTCCCTAATGACTACTCGAGGTGGTCACGCTCAGTGCCCTCGTTCTCTAACGAGTACCTGTACTCTCGCTCCGGTGTCTCCACACCGTAGACTCAAGACTCATCTACTAAAGAGAAGCGATTGTACACCAACCTTCCGGATCAATCACCATCCTCATGATGATCCTATGGTCGGGAGCTGTTTATGAGTTAATAATGATTATTCATGTCTTAAATTTTCAACTCTTGAAAATATGAATTATCATTACCATTAACTCAAAGGATGTATCACAGACACTAAATACACATGTGTGATAGAAAATAACCCATTTCATTAATTATAGTCAAAATTACAATTTTGCCCCTAGAAGTGTATTACAAGTGTCAGCCAATTCTGGCTTCTAGGGCACATATATCTAACACTAATCAAATCTTGTTTTAGTTCAGCTACTGGTGTCGGTCTTTTTAGTTGTTGAACTTCGTCAAGTTCAATCTTAGAGATAATAGTTTCTTCACCAAGAAACTCTTTTTCTAAAATGATTGTCTTAAGGCTGACGAGCACTTTTTGTTTATCAGCACGATAGAAAATATACCCTTTGGTTTCTTTTGGATATCCTATGAATGTGCACTTGTCAGACCTAAGTCCAAGTTTATCTATGATTAACCATTTCACATAAGCTGGGTACCCCCAGACCCTAAGATGTGAAAGTGCTGGCTTACACCCTATCCATATCTCATATGGAGTTTTAATTATAGACTTACTTGAAACTCTATTTAAAAGATAGCAAGCCGATTCATATGCATATCCCCAAAAGAGTATCAACAAGCTAGCAAAATCCACCATGGATCAGACCATGCCTAACAGAGTTTGATTTCTTCTTTCAGACACAATATTATGCTATGGTGTTCCTGGAGGAGTCCATTGGAAGTGAACTCCATTCTCTCTTAGATATATTAGAAACTCACCAGAAAGATATTCACCTCCTACATCAGATTGAAGGATTTTAATACTCTTTTCAATTTATTTTTATATTTTATTTTGAAATTATTTGAACATTTCAAATGAATCCGACTTGTATTTTATTAGATAGACATATCCATACCTAGATAGATCATCTATAAAAGTGATGAAGTAGAGATATCCACCTCTAGCACTTATGCTCATAGGCCTACTTACTTCAGTATGTACAAGACTTAAGAGCGAATAGCTCTCTCATCTTTTCTAGTAAAAGATGACTTGGTCATTTTTTTAAGAAAATAAGACTCACAGGTTGGAAGTGATTTACAATCACTGACTTCAAGGATTTCGCTCTTAAGTCAACATATTTATCTTGTTCTTATTAATGTGACCTAGCCTACAGTACCATAAGTAGATATCAGACACACTATCAAATCTAGGATGCTTGCCAATGGAGTAGACTATATTAATAGGTTCTGATATTATGTATACCCCATTGTTCAAATATCCAGAAAATATAGTAATACCATTCAAAATGACATTACAAAATTCTTTCTTTATTGAAATCTCATAATTATTTTTTGCCAAATGCCCTACATAAATGATATTCAAAAAGAAACTAGGACAAAAGTGACAATCATTAACAATAATAGTATGAGACTCAAATATAAATTTTAAGAATCTTAATGCTAGAACTGGAATTGGTCTTCCATCTCCAACGTTCAGGAACCTCTTTGTCTTGTTCGAATCTCTTACTGACTTACAAATCCTACAACGAATTGCAAATATGGTAAGGGCTATCGATATTCAATATCTAGTCAGTAACATCATAAATAGAAAAATTGCATGAAGTTATCATATAAATACATTATCTAGCAATAGCTTGCTTTTTTCTCGGCCTATTTGGATCCAGGAAGGTAATGTACTAAGGACAGTTTCTCTTTTAGTGCTCCCGCTTCTTACAGAAGAAGCACTCCACTTGACTCTTATCAGGCTTTGGATTCTTAGTCTGGCCCAGCACAGATATCCCAACCTAAACTTACACCATTTTGGACTTCTTCTTCTTGTTCTTCTTTTCTTTCTTAAAGGATCGAGAACTAGAAGAAGACCCTCCCACTAAGTTCACTGACTCTTTATGGAGTTGGTGATCCTTCTCAAAGTTTTGAAGTAACCCCAGTAACCCATGATAGTTAACTTCAAGCTTTGTCATTTGGTAATGAGTAAGGAATGGGAGATAAGACTTGGGCAATGAGTTCAGAATTACATCTTTTCCTAGCTTATCATGTAAGGACATGCCAAGCTTGCTCAAATGCTCTATCAACTCAATCATGTATAGTACATGATCAATGACTTAAGCTCCATCCCTCATCCTAGCATTGAAGATGGTGCAACTAGTTATGTGCCTCTCAACGTCATCGAGTGAGCCAAAAAACTCATTCAACACTTGAAGCATATCTTCTAGCTAAGCTATCTCGAACCTGCGACTGAACTCGTCACTCATAGCCATAGCATAATACAACACACCATGGTTTGGTCATTGAGCTACTTTTGATAAGTGTCTCTAATTGACCCACGTGCATTAGGAGCTGGCTCCTCAAGTGCCAGATCTATCAAAATGTATAAGGTCTGTTCATGCTCCAGGATAATCTTTAACTTATGGTACCAATTATCGAAGTTGGATCCCACCAGCTTATCATTGTCCAATAATGATCGGAGTGATAGAGAGTGGCTATATCTACACAAAGAAAAATCAAAATCTAATTAATAAATGATTAATTAAACCTAAAGATCCAGACGTTAACCAAAAAGTTCTTTCATTATTTTATTTGAATTGGTAGCCTTTACCTTCAATTCGAGGAATTACTCTAATTTCTTAGTTAGTCTAGAATCTACATAGACTATACACAAGCCCAACTTTGGTTGGTCAACCTATGTACATCTAAGGATAGGTTCATAACTAATTATTTCTCTAAATAATTTTTAATAATTTAATTTTGCCCCAGTCCTTAATCAGTAGGCTTTGGCCTCTACTGAAAAGATTAAGTTAGGTCCAAGCATTAACATGGCCATACTTGGTCCATCTAACCAATGAATGATTAAGCCCAACTTTGGTTGGTCATCCTAACTATCATTTAGAGAGACATGGCCAAGAAATCATATTATGAATGATAATTTCATTAGCTAATAAGCACCAGGCCTTTGGGCCTCCAACGATTATCCAACTAATGGATCCATTATCACTTATTTAATTGGAGGCTATGATCTAGTTATCACTATAACAATTTCATTTTTAAGGACCTAATAATTTTAGAAGATTTGATTAATTTAATTTAAAAAAGAGAGTCAGATGAACTAGCTAATCATCATCCTCCCACTGACTTCATCAAATCAGATTAAGAAAGACCATTGATAGGCTGGTCTAGGAGCACCTAAATCAGTCACACTGATTTACCTAGTTGACAAGAGTCAACTCAAATTATCAAGTGATCTAGTCAAAACAAAATTTCACTTAGAAGGCTAGATAAGTGAGATCGATGGGAGGGTTTGCCAAAGCTTGCCTTAGACACCATCAGAAATGGCCAGATAAGCAGGCTATCAATTAAAGACCATTGGTCTGGATTGTTAGACCTATCTTAGATATCAACTGGTTAATTAGTTTTGATTGAATCAACTTAATAGTTCAGGTTAGACCGCGTAGGCAAGAATCAAGTTTATTTTGATTCTTGTTAAAGACATGGACTTGATCAACTATAACTATTGTAATTGATCTGGGAAATTCTTGACCTAATCTAAGACAACTATTGATTAGATTTAGACAATTCTCTAATTAAGTCCATTCTTTACTCTAACCTTAGGTCTAATCAAATTAATGGACCTAATTCCTACTAACCCATTAATCCAAATATTCTGATTTATGTCTTAGGATCTTCAATTTACAATCCTAGATCCTAATCAAATAACTCTTAATTCTTAATTAAATTTTTGGCTAAGGGTTGGAGTTCGGTATTTTAAAAATAATTTTTATATTTATAAAATATTTTTATAATATGGTTATCAACCAGTTGCATGTTTGATTCATAATCAATATATAAATAATATGAGCATAAATCTACTTTAGATCTAATCTAAACATATTCATGTAATTTAAATTAAAACTATTTCAATTTTAATCAACCATAAATCACCATAGATCAAATCTAACATATATATAATGATAAAAATTAGATTAAAATATTTTTAATTAAATCATAAAATTTTTTAGATCTAATTTAAAATTTAATAATTAGAATTTTAGATCAGCACGTACTAGAACAATCTTTTTATTATAAGGGATAATTCTTATAGCAAGACAACCTTATAAGATCAGTCTGTATAATCTAAAATATTTTTTTTAGATTTAAATAATTTTAAATATAATAAATTATAAATTAATCTAGATTATTTCTAATAAATTTATGGTTAACTTTAGATCTGCCCAAACTAGGATAACCTTTACACTGTAAGGGATAAACCTTATAGCAAAATAATCTTATAAATTAGTTCGTGCAATCTATAATTTAATTTTAGATTTAAAAAATAGATTATAATTTATATCTAATATAAATAAATAATCTAAATATACATAAAAATTATATACATAAAAATTATAATTTATATCTAATCTAAATAGATTATAATTTATATCTAATCTAAATAAATAATCTAAATATACATAAAAATTATATCGTAAGAAACCCAGGCTCTGATACCAATTAAAGGAAAGATCTAGGGTTTCATGAACATATTTTGAAACTTTTTTCAAAATCAGTCAGCAGAAGTAATAAACTAATCATATTAATTTATTAAAATACATAAATTAATCCTACATATAGGATCTTATCTCATGATCTATGCATGCTATTAAATCTAAAATTAAAAAATTAAGCAAAGATGATGTTGATCACATCAACATCAAAGCTATACTAGATCTAATCTAGAAAGAAAAAGAAGATCGAATCTCTCTTACCTTTACAACTTGGATCCTTCAACTTGCTGATCCAAGGTAGAGATCATCCCTCCAAGCTACACATACATCTGGCCTCTATAGGATATCCACACAAGGCCTCGATCATCGATCTAATGTCCAGTGACAGGAAATCGGCATAGCATGCTAATATTGTGCTGATCCTACTTTAATAGCTGATCAGAAGCCTCATTCTTTAAATCTTGGATGCTCCAATAATCAGAAGAAGAAGTAGATGATTTAGAAAGGGAATCACTCTTCTAAAATCTCACAAAAGGAGGAAGAAGAGAATCAAAAAACCCCTTGAAGAAGAACCCTTTTTTCTTCCTTGTTCCTCTCACCAAGACACAATGATTGTGTCTCTAGAAAATACCATGCCTATAATAATTTGTGCCCAACTTTTCCTACACCCCAATCCCTCTCTCTCAAGTCTAGAATCTCAAAAAATTTTATGCCTTAACTCTCTTTTTATAGAGAGTTATGATAGAGTCCATGTCTAGGTCAAAAACCTAGCAAGACTTGTCCAAATAAGGCAAGAGATGGGGCGCCCAACTCTTGGGCACCCTCTCCAAAGTTTCAAGCATGGACCACTTGGATTTGTCACACAAAACCTTTTATAAATTCTAGAAAAAAATTAGAAAAAGATCTGGTAGGTTGGCGCTACAAGGAGAGGAGTTTTGACTTCTTAAAATTCCATCAAATTGAATTTCAAATCAATACAAAACTCCTAATTTGACTTGGTCCACAACTAATTACTATGTAAGAAAGAAATGGGAGCAAGGGGTGCACGTAGGATTCTTGGGGGCATGAAGGATTTCATGCAAAAACCAAAAAGTTTGGCATGGGGACATGAGGACTTATGTGGCGCAAGGTGGAGAAGTCCTAGTCACACTAGGACTTCTAATTTTGACTTGGTTAAACATGTTATTTTAATCCAATTAAATTAAAATTAACGCAATCTAATTAGAGGAGATCTTAATCCAACTAAGAGCCTAATTAAATTAGGTAAATCAAATCTAAATCTAGTTTAATTTCTAATCAAACTAGAGATTGGATAATTGAATAGGGACTTGTTCTCCATTACAATTGACTCGTCCAATAAACCAATTCGACTTGATCAAATCAAGCTCAAACTAAATCTATTTAAATAATATTCAACTAGACTTAATCTCAGTCCTCTGGCTTAATCAAATTAATCTATTTAGCAATCTAATTGCTAATCGATCCTTTTGTAATACTTGCACTAGGTCAAATATCAATCATATTGATTGTTTGATCTTAGAACAATTCTAAATCATTGATCAACCATCTGATCAGATTGAGACCTCTTATATGTGTGATCCCATAGGTTCAAACTAAAGTTAATAGAGTAGAAATAAATTTTTATACCAATCAAAGTGACCATCTAGCAATGGTACCCGACGGTTAGATAGATCAAATGTCTAAAACAATACTCTTAGAACCTATATGGACATAGTTTTCAAATAATTTATCCCCTTGATCTAAATGCTAATAGGATGATTCGGAGTTTAACTATCAATCCTGAATTTATCAATCACATTGTATTTAAAAATATCAAATCCATCTCATGGATTATCCTGGCCAAGGTTTTGCTAAATTGAAATATAGTGGTACATTTTCTCCAACTCTTGGAGTGGTCAATCCCATCTTGGTCACTCATCAACTTTACAAGTACTTGGTGGTGCTCAAAAATCTTCCATTATTGAATTAAAAATATAGGTAGTCTGGCACCAAAGCATAGTGAGTTGCTTGCAAGCCACCATGATGATCTTAGGTCTAAGGGACACTTATACCCATATCCCATCAAAGCAATTCTCAACAGTAGAATGCTCTGGAGTTGGTCATGTTCAATGATGATATATCCTTATATCTCACATATATACTATACCAGTGTCTCTATGCTCCTTAGTTAAGAGGATAACAAACCTATATGGCATACAACGATCTATATTTGATAAATATTATTATCTTAATTAACAATGTATCATTTGATCGTGAAAAATTTAAGGACTAATTGATAAATTCTCTCTTTATCAAAATTAAATAGTCCTAAAAACTTCATCATAACAAAAGAATTCATTAGAAGATATAGACTTTATGATGAAAATACCAGAATGTTTATTTTATTTAATAATAAATTATTTATAATTATAAAATAGTATAACTATCAATAGACTGATGATTGCCTTTAGAATATAATTTCTAACAATCTATACATTTATTTATTTTTGTATGGATAAAAAAATTATGTACATTAATCAATTGATTGTCCACTATGGATGGTTTGAAAAATGTAAGTAATTCTATAGATTATTACAATAATCAAACGGTATGCTGAGGGTTCGAAAAAAATTTTGGACATAATTTTTCTTTTGTTCTCCCTACACTGGTGAACTAAGAAAAAATGCTGCTAAAATTTTTTTTAACCTCTTTTGCATATTGTTTGATTACTGTAATGGACCAATAAAATTAATGCATTTCTTGAATGGATAGGATCTATCTTTATCTATTAGTTGATGAGAGGATGCATTAATTTACTATATAAGCTATTTTGAATGATAAAATAGTATTTTGCAATTATCTTGTATTTATGTGTATGTAGAATTCTTAGATAGTCAGTTATGGATCGTAGTTGGATGGACCATTGAGTAGTCGAAGAAAAAATTTTTGCTAAATATAGGGAGGGTATAGAGCACTTTTGTGATTTGGTTTTTGGTAATATGACACTCTTACATCAAGGATGAGCTCATTATCCTTGTAACAGATATGGCAATAGAGAAATGTTTGATAGAGATATAATTACTATCTATTTGTATAAGAGTAGATTTATGCCCAACTATAAGCATTGGTACCTATATGGAGAAATGTGGAAAAAAGTTGCAAGTATTAGAATCGAGCAGAACATGAACATAGATAGAATGGTGGATATGGTTATGGATTCAGCGAGTCCTGAATTTAATTAGGATGTGGAGGATGATCCAAAAGTTGGTAGTGGCAATTTCTACCGTATGCTGAAAGATGTTGATGAACCACCATGGTCAGAATGTGAAACACACTGTACTATTGGCTGTGTCAGAGTTGTTGAACTTGAAGGCTAAGTTTAATATGATGGTCAATTGTTATGATAGGATGATAGTAATAATAAAGAAAATGCTACCGAAGGATGAGAAGCTTATTAAGAACTTCTATGCTTCGAAAAAAATGGCGAAAGGGTTGGGCATAGGATATGAGAAAATAGATGCATGCCATAATGGTTGCATGCTTTTCTATAAAGAGAACCAATAAAAAAGCTCATGCGGCATATACGGTGCAAGCCGATTTAAGCCGAGGCAAGAGGGTAGGAATCAGAAGGACATACCATACAAGGTTCTTCGATCTTTTCCTCTCACTCCTAGACTTCAGAGGCTCTACTTGTCCAAGAGTACTGCTGAAAAAATGAGGTAGCCCAAAGAAGGACCATGCAAGCGCCCTAATATGATGTATCATCCATCGGATAGGGAGGCATGGAAGCAATTTGATGCTTGCCACCCTTTATTTGCTTAGAAATCTTGCAATGTTCGGTTGGGTCTATCTACTAATGGCTTTACACTGTTCAATCATGCAACAGCCCCTTATTCATGTTGGCCAGTCTTTATTACTCCATACAATCTACCACCTGGGATGTGCATGAAAGAATATAACATCTTACTTACATTACTCATTCCTAGACCATGACATCCTGGTAGAAGCATTGATATATACCTAAGGCCCCTTATTGATGAGCTAAAATTTTTATGGTCTGATGGCATTCATACTTTTGATGCATCGAAGAAGTAGAATTTTATAATGAAGGTTGCGTTGATGTGGACCATTAGCGATTTTCCTACTTATGGGATGCTGTCAGGATGGAGCATTCATGGAAAGCTAGCATATCCCTATTGTATGGAGAGTACAAAATTATTTCAGCTTGATCATGGTCATAAGCCTTGCTAGTTTGATTGTCATCGTCAATTTGTTCCTGAGCATCATTCTTTTTTAGAGCAGCGGGATAATTTCAGGAGTAAAATAGAAAAGGACCATACACCCCAGAGACTCAGTGGTATGGAAGTATTTCAAAGGGTATCCCAATTAGACGAAGTCCTATTTGGCATTGAATTTGATAAGCAAAAGCCTTAGAGGTTTGGTAGAACTCATAACTGGGTGAAGTGAAGCATCTTCTAGGAATTGCCATACTAGTCCACTAATTTAATCCATCATAACCTTGATGTCATGCATATTGAGAAAAATGTATTCGATAATATTTTCTATAATATTATAGATGTTAAGGGCAAGATGAAAGACAATCCCAAGGCTCGAGTGAAGGAAACAGATCTAGAATTTCAAGATTAGATTTAGAAGCTTCTCAAATCTACGCAGCGAAAGAGATAAATTAATCACATTAATTAATAAATACATTAAAAAAATCCCTAGATCTAGGATCTTATTACATGATTTAAGCATGTAATTAAATTAAAAATTAAAAGATTAGAAAAATATATGTTGATCATATCAACATAATGAAGGAAAATTCTAATTTTTCGGATCAGATTCGTTCAGATCTGATTGGATCGAGAGACATATTTCAAAAATTCTTCTCTTAAATTTAGATTAGATCTAATACATTTTAGATCTGATATTAGCATCAATAAATAAGAAAAATTAAATTAAATTAAAACTTAATTAATTTTACCTTGATCCTAGGTAATCTGATTATCTGTTGATGATCCTACGGAAGCTCTGAGGTTCTGGATCTAGCCACGCAAGTGTCTGACCTCTACCAGTATCCACTTAGATTAGATCTGGAGATCTTCTCCTTCTCTTTCTTTTCTTCAAAAATCAGATCTAGATCTGATTTGGAGGATCTTCAAAATGCCTTCTGAAGATTATCCATCGTCTCTGCAGCAGTGCTGCCTTCTTCCTTTTTCGTCAGTCTTTTCTTATCTAACTTGCACTAATCTGAAGAACCCAACTTTCTTGGGCATGGAGAGGAGAGAGAGGGCTAGATGTTGGTATAGAGAAGGGAGAGGGGCAGCCTTGGGGTGTGGCTAGGAGAAAAGTTCTTCAAAAGTGGGTGTAGACAGGATCTATTTATAGACTCTGCTATGCCATGCAGTGCTGCATCACCCCGGCCAATCACGTTGCTTCATTTAATCAGATCTAAATCTGATTGGTGGGATGAGAGACCCATGGATTCATCCTAAGGTGGCATCTAAGACTGGTCAAAGTCTATAGGTGAGGGTCACCTAGTTTGAATCCAACAAGCAACCTGGAGTCCCATCCGTATGGGACTCCGACATCCCTATCCATGGGTGCGCGCCATCCTAGGCATGCACCCCTTTCTTTCCAATTTTCAGAGAGGAGACATGCCCCTATCTGCTCTCCAATAAGTGCATGACACATGAGTAGATGTCCAAGGGTTAAAGGTCAATGTTTGACCAAGTCAAAGTACAAGAATTAGCAGGTGATGAAAAATAGCGGGTGTTGTCTCAAATTTATCTCATAAATTAAGACAACCCTTTTCTGACTTGGACAAGCTCCAATCAGATCAAGTAAAGGTACCTGAGTGAGCACAAACTCATTTGGCTCAGTTGAGACTATTTTTATAATGAAAAAAGGAGAACGTTAGGCTCAATCGTGTGCTAGCATGATTTTCTTGAATTTAATTGAATCTAATTCAAATCAACTGAATTGGGTTAGTCTAATTGATGATATCGAAATCTAAACCCTTGTTTGTGTGATACAGTTAGGTTCAGTTCTGTATGATAATAGGACATATCATGATCTCCATCATCGACATCATCGAGACTCCTTTTGATGAATCAGAACTCTTCTGATTCAGACAACTTAGAATGATCGATCATCAAAATCATTCTAGTTGCTCCCAAAATCCACTAATGACACCTAGCAGTATATGGTGGCAACCCATCAAAACTAAAAATGAACCTCTTGGTGCAGTTACTTGTATGATTAAGTTCTTCTATCTTAAGCCTCAATCAGATTAGGGTTAAGGTGAATTCGTCAAACCCTAATTTCTATCATATGATTTAATCATTCGATTCAAGTCCAATGTGAAAACTTTAATAGAAACTCTTTTTATTATTTTACATTCTGCCATGGCCATGGGCTTATGGACTTGATTCTCATGATTATCATAGGGCCGCTCCTCATCCATCGAGGTAGATAGATTCCATCTTGGTGCAATCTAATTCCTACAATGAACATGCTATAGCCAACATACACCTCAGGATTTCGAATAGCTAGGAGACCGAGTCATGGTGTAGTCAAACTATAATACCCTCAAGGTGAATTATCGATGCACCTTAGGTCAAAGAACCAGATACACTACTGCAGCATCGAGTCAGTCATCGATGAGAATGTAGACTTCCTTATGACTACTCGAGGTGGTCACACTCACTGCCCTCATTCTCTAATGAGTATCTGTACTCTCACCCCGATGTCTCTACACCATAGACTCAAGACTCATCTACTACAAAGAAGCGATTGTATACTAACTTTTTGGATCAATCATCATCCTCATGATGATCCTACGGTCAGGAGCATTTTATGAGTTAATAATGAAAATTCTTGTCTTAAATTTTCAACTCTTGAAAATAATAATTATCATTACCATTAACTTAAGGGATATATCACAGACACTAAATATATATATGTGATAGAAAATAATCTATTTTATTATTTATAGTTAAAATTATAATTTTATCCTTAGAAGTGTATTATAAGTGTCAGCAAATTCTGACTTCTAGGGCACACATATCTAACACATAAATCTATACTAGATCAAATCCAGGCATATAATAGGGAGATCATATCACCCTTACCTTTGCAAATCAAGTTCTTTAACTCACTGATCCAAGCCTTTGGTTGTTGCTCCAAGCCGCACATGCATCTGACCTGTACAGGATGTCCACACGAGTCCTCGATATTGATAAAAAATTTGATGCCCAGAAATCAGCATAGTATGCTAGAGCTGTGCTGATCCTTCTTCGATGGTCAATCTAGAACCTCCTTCTTTGATTCTTGGACACTCCAACTTTTAGAAGAAAGAAAAGAGAATTGTGAACCTGAGACTCCTCTCAAAAACTCACAAAAGGTGGAGGAAGAGATGTAGAAGAAAACCCTAGAAGAATAACCCTTCTTCTTCCTTGTTTCTCTCACCAAGACACTAGATTTGTGCCTTCTACAATTCCCACGCCCAAGCCTGATTGCAGCCAACTCTTCCCATGCCCAAAGCTCTCTCTCTTGATTCTAAAATTTCTCAAAAAATTAGGTCAAAAGATCCTTTAAATAGAGAGTTGTAGAGCAATCTTTGTCTAGGTCAAATACCTAGCAAGGAAAGTCCAAATTGGGCAAGACTTGGGGTACCCAACTCTTGGGTACCCCCTCCTTATTTTCTACCATGGACCATCAGAAATTGGTGCACAAAAACTCCCACAAAAGTCATGAAAATCTTAGAAAAAATCTAAGTAGAATCGATGCCATATGGGAAGAGTTTTGGTTTCCAAAAATTCTATCTTATAGAATTTGAAATCAAAACCAATTCCTACATTGACTTGGTCCACATTTAATTTACCATGTAAGAAAGAAAGTGGGAAAGCTATGGGTGCACATGAAGGCCTGGGGAGAGGTGTTTCCATGCACAAAACTTCTAGAAAATAGGATAGGGGGCATTGGGATTAAGGTGCCACAAGGAAAGTAGTCCTAGTCTCACTAGGACTTCTATTTTGACTTGGTCAAAGTGATTTATGAACCAAATAAAATCAGATTTAATTCAATCCAATTAGAATAGATCATAGTTCAACTAAGAGCCTAATTAAATTAGATTAAATTTAATTTAATTTTTGGTTTAATTTTTAATCAAATTAAAGATTGGATTCATACAAGTCCTAATTGAACTAGGACTCGTTCTTTCTTACAATTGGCTTATCCAATAAATTAATTGAACTTGATCCAATCAAGCCCAAACTTAATTTAATTAAATTATATTTAATTAAACTTAATCTCAATCTTTTGGCTTAATTAAATTAAGCTAATTAGCAATCTAATTGCTAATCGATCCTCCTGCAACACTTGCACTAGGTCAAACATTAATCGTATTGATTATTTGACCTAAGAATAATTCTTAATCATCAATCAACCATCCAATCAAATCAAAAACTCTTATGTGTGTGATCCCAAAGGTTTGGCCCTAAGCTAGTAGCATAAAAATAAATTTTTATACCAATCGGATCGACCATCTAGCAATGGTATCTGATGATCAAATAGGTCGAATGCATGAAGCAACATTCTTTAGAACCCATATAAATATAGTTTTCATATAACTCATCTCCTTGACCAAAATGCTTGTAGGATACCTTTGAGTTTAATTGTCAACCCCAATTAGGTCATCCATATTGTATCTCAAAATATTAAATCCATCTCATGGATTACCCTAGCCAAGGTTTTGCTATAGATGCATTTTTCTCCAACTCTTGGAGTGGTCAATCCCATCTTGGTTACTCACTAACTTTGTGAGTACTTGACTGTGCCCAAAAAACTTTCATTACTAAATTAAAAATTTAGTTAGTCCGGTACCAAAGCATAGTGAGTTGCTTGTAAGCCATTGTGATGATCTCAAGTCAAAGAAACACTTATACCTATATCCCATCAGAGCAATTCTTGACAATAAAATGCTCTAGAGTTGGTCACATTTAATGATGATGTACACTTACATCTCACTTATATGCTATACCAGTGTTTCTATACTCTTTGGTTAAGAGGACAACCAACCTATATGGCATACAATGACCTATGCTCGATAAATATTATCATCCTAATTAACGGCATATTATTTGATCATAAACAGTTTAAGGACTAATCGATAAATTCTCTCTTTATCGAAACTAAAGTCTTAAGAACTTCATCACAATAATAGTTTATTAGAAGATATAGACTTCATGATGAAAATACCAAAATATTTATTTTATTCACTAATAAATCAATTATAATTATAAGGTAGCTCAACTATCAATAGATTGACGATTGGCTTTGGAACATATTTTTCAACAACATCTACTTATCCTAAAGCCACTCGGCACAGTGTCTATTACCCATCTTCGACTTATGGTTGTCGAACTCCTTTATCGTTAGGGTTTTAGTGAAGAGGTCGATCAGGTTCTTCTTTCTATTGATCTTCTAAAGATCAATATCACCTCTATCCACGATCTTTCAGATCAAATGGTAGCAGTATAGTATGTGCTTTGTCTGCTGGTATGCTTTTGGTTCCTTCGCTTGAGCTATGGCACCAGTGCTATCATAGTAGAGCATTACTAAACCATCAAGAAAGGATGCTACTCCAAGCTCGATGATGAATTTTCTCAGTCATACAGCTTTCTTCACGTCATCTGATATTGTGATGTACTCTGCTTCACAAATAGAGTCTGCCATAGTATGCTGCTTGAAACTCTTCCAGCAGATGGCTCCACCATTTAGGATAAAGATATAATCAAACACACTTCTGCTATCATCATAGTTAGATTGAAAGCTAAAGTTAATAAATCCCACTAGTTTCAGATCAGACTCACCATAAACCAACCATTAGTCCTTAGTATTTCTCAAATACTTAAGGATAGATTTCACCACTTTTCAGTGGTTCTTTCCTAGATCAGATTGGTATCCACTCACTACTTCTAGTAAGTATGCCACATCTAGTCTTGTACATATCATGGCATATATAATAGATCCCATTGCCGAAGCATATGGGATTCTATCATACGCTCTCTTTCTTCAAGAATTGTCGTACAATCCTTCTTAGAAAAAAATTTCATGGTTTATTAGAAGATAGCCCTTTTTGAAATTCTTCATGTTGAACCTCTTCAGTATAGTTTCTATGTACATGGATTGGAATAACCCAAGCATCCTCTTAGGTTTATCCCTATAGATCTTCATTCCTAGAATGTAAGATGCTTCACCCAGGTCTATGGATAACTGAGATGACAACCAAACTTTTATTCCTTGTAGTATAGGGATGTCATTCCCGATTAAAAGAATGTCATCCATGTATAAGATAAAAAATATCACTGCTGGATCATTTGCCCATTTGTAAATGTGGGGCTTATCTCCATTCTTAATGAAGCCATATATTTTGATCACCTTATCAAAATGCGTGTTCCAACTCTGAGATGTCTACTTCAATCCATAAATGGATCTTTAAAGCTTGCACACCTTAGACTCATTTATGGATATGAACCCTTTTGGTTGTATCATATACACTTCTTTGGTCAGCTCTTCATTCTAGAAAGCTATTTTCACAACCATCTGCCAAATCTCATAATCTAGATGGATAGCTATTGCAAGCATTATTCGAATGGATTTGAGCATTGCCATAGGAGAGAACATCTCGTCATAGTCAATACCATAATATTGACGATACCCCTTGGCAACCAGACGAGCTTTATAGGTCTCCACCTTTTCATCTACGTCTCTCTTCCTCTTGAAGATCCATTTACACCTAATGGATTTAACTCCTTCGGGTTGGTCAATCAATGTCTACACATCATTGACCTTCATGGACTCTATCTCAGATTTCATGGCCTTAAGTCTTTTCTCAGAATCAGATCTCTGCATTGTATCCATATAGGTAATCGAATCCTCATCATTCTCATCGAGTTCAATAGGATCATCATTCTGGACTAAGAAATTATAGTATTTATCTAGTTGATGTGATACTCTACCGAATTACCTTAATGGTACAGGTACATTAGGCTTCATATTTGATCTAATCAAATCCCATTCAGGTTCAGCTACTGGTGTTAGTTTTTCTACCTATTGAACTTTATCAAGTTCAATCTTAGAGGAAATAGTTCCTTCACCAAGAAACTTCTTTTCTAAAAAGATTGCCTTAGGACTGATGAATACCTTTTGTTCATCAGCATGATAGAAAATATATCCTTTGGTCTCTTTTGGGTACCCTATGAATGTGCACTTGTCAGATCTAGGTTCAAGTTTATCTATGATTAACCATTTCACATAAATCGAACACCCCCAAACCCTAACGTATGAGAGTGCTGGCTTACATCCTGTCCATATCTCATATGGAGTTTTAATTACAGACTTGCTTGGAATCCTATTTAACAGATAGCAAGTCGATATGAGTGCAAATCCTCCGAAGGATATCAGCAAGCCGACAAAATCCATCATGGATCGGATCATGTCTAATAGAGTTTGATTCCTCTTTTCTGACACACAATTACGCTGTGGTATTCCTAGAGGAGTCCATTGGGAGAGAATTTCATTCTCTCCAAGATATGTGAGAAACTCACCAGAAAGGTATTCCCTTCCTCGGTCAGATCGAAGAATTTTAATACTCATTCCAGTTTGGTTTTCTACTTCACTTCAGAACTATTTGAATATTTCAAATGAATCTGACTTATGTTACATTAGATAGACATATCCATATCTAGATAGATCATTTATGAAAGTGATGAAGTAGAGATATCCATCTCTAGCACAAGTACTCATAGGTCCACATATATCAGTACGTACTAGACCTAAGAGCTCAATTGCTCTCTCACCTTCTTTTAGTAAAAGGTGACTTAGTCATTTTTCCAAGTAGACAAGACTCATAAGTTGGAAGTTATTCACAATCACTAACTTTGAGGATACCCTCTTAAGTCAACCTGTTTATCCTGTTCTTGTTAATGTGACCTAGTCTACAGTGCCATAAGCAGATATTAGACATACTATCTAATCTAGGATGCTTGCCAGTGGAGTAGACTATATTATCAAGTTGTAAAAATATGTATACATTATTGTTCAACTGTTCAAAAAATTTAGTAATACTATTCATAATGATATTACAAAATTCTTTTTTTATTGAAATCTCATAATTGTTTTTGGCCAAAAAGCTTACAAAAATGATATTCAAAAAAAAACTAGGACAAAAATGACAATCATTAAGAATAATAGTATGAGACTTAAATACATGCTATAAGATTTTTAATACTAGAACTGAAACTGGTCTTCTATCTCCAACGTTCAAGAACCTCTCACCTTGCTTGAATCTCCTACTGACCTGCAACCCGTGCAATGAATTACAAATATGGTAAGGGCTACTAGTATCAAATACCCAGTCAATAATATCATAGACAGAAAAAATTATAAGGAGTCATCATATAAATACCTTGTCCAGCAATAACTTGCTTCTTTATCAGCTTGTTCAAATCCAAGGAGGCAATGTACAGAGGATAGTTCCTCTTTCAATGCTCCCGCTACTTGCAAAAGAAGCATTCAGCTTGACTCTTATCGAGATTTATCTTCTTGGTCTGGCCCTGCACAGTGTCCCAGTCTGAACTTGTATCTTCTTGGATTTATTCTTCTTTCCTTTGTTAAAGGATCGAGAACTAGAAGATGAACCTTCCACTAAGTTCACCAACTCCTTGTGGAGCTGGTGATCCTTCTCAAAGTTTTGAAGTTACCCTAGTAACCTGTGGTAATTAACTTCAAGCTTTGTCATTCTATAATGAGTGACGAAAAGGAGATAAGACTTGGGCAACGAGTTCAGTATTGCATCTTTTCCTAGCTGCTCATGTAAGGAAAAGCCAAGCTTGCTCAAATTCTCTATCAGCTCGATCATGTACAGTACATGATCAGTGATCGAAGCTCCATCCCTCATCCTAGCATTGAAGATGGCACAACTAGTCTTGTGCCACTCAACATCATCGGGTGTGCCAAAAGACTCCTCCAACACTTGAAGCATATCTTTTGACTGAGCTATCTTAAACCTACGACTGAACTCATCGCTCATAGCCACCAGCATAATATAGCGCACCACGATTTGGTCACTAAGCCACTTCTGATAAGTCTCTCTGACTGACCCTCATGCATTTGTAGCTGGCTCCTTAAGTGCTAGATCTATCAACATGTACAAGATCCGTTCATGCTTCAAGACAATCTTCAACTTATGGTACCAGCTATCGAAGTTGGATCCCACCAGCTTATCGTTATCTAACAATGATCGGAGTGAAAGGAAAGTAAACATATCTGCATAAAGAAAAACCAAAATCTAATTAGTAATTGATTCATTAAACTTAAAGATTTGAACTTTAATCAAAAGGTTCTCTTACTATTTTATTTGAATTGGAAGCCTCTACCTTCAATTCGAGAAATTATCCTAATTTCTTAGTGGGTACTAGAATCTACATAGACTACACATAAGCCCAACTTTGGTTGGTCAACCCATGTACATCTAAGGGTAGGTTCATAATCAATTATTTCTTTAAATAATTTTTGATAATTTTGTTTTGCTCCAATCTCTAATCAGTAGGCTTTGGCCTCCACTGAAAAGGTCTGGTTAGGTCCAACCACTAACATGACCATACTTGGTTCATCTAACCAATGAATGATTAAGCCCAACTTTAGTTCATCAACCTAACTATAATTTAGAAAGATGCGGCCAAGTAGTCATGTTATGAATGATAATTCTACTAGCCAATAGGCACCAAGCCTTTGGGTCTCTAATGATTATCCAACTAATGGACTCATTATCACCCACTTAATGGGAGGCTATGATCTAGTTATCATAATAACTATTTTATTTCTAAGGACCTAATAATTTTAGAGGATTTAATTGGTTTGATTTGAAGAAGGAAGAAGATCAGATGAACTAACTTGTCAAGATCCTTCCATTGACATCACCAAGTCAGATTAAGGGAGATCATTAATAGGTTGGTCTAAGAGCAACTAAATCAGTCACACTAATTTACCTAGCTAGCATGGGTCAGCTCGAATTGTCCAGTAATCTAATCAAAACATAATTTCAGCAAGAAGGCCAAGTAAGTGAGATCAGTAGGAGGGTCTGCCAAAGCTAGCCTAAGATACGATCAAATATGGTCAAGTAAGTGGACTGCCAATTAAAAATCATTAGTCTAGATTGCCAGACTTATCTTAGACACCATCTGATTAATTAGTTTTGATTGGATGAACTTAACAATTTGTGCTAGACCGCATAGGCAAGAATCAAGTTCATCTTGGTTCTCGTTAATGACATGGACTTAACCAACTACAACTATTTTAATTGATCTAGAGAATCCTTGATCTAATCTAAGACAACTATTGATTAGATGTAGTCAATTTTCTAATTAAGTCTATTCTTTAATCTAATCTTAGGTCTAACCCAATTAATGGACCTAATTCCCACTAACCCATTAACCCAAGTATTATGATTTATGTCTTAGGATCTTTAATTCATAATTTTAGATCCTAATCAAATAATTCTTAATTCTTAATTAAGTTTTGGATTGAGGATTGGGGTTCAGCATTTCAAAAATAATTTTTATATTTATAAAATATTTTTATAATATGATTCTACCAATCAGTTGTATGTTTGATTCATAATCAATATACAAATAAAATAAAAATAAAATTACTTTAGATCTAATCTAAACATGTTCATGTAATTGAAACTATTTCAATTCTAATTAATCATAAATTATCTTAAATCAAATTTAACACATTTATGATGGTAAAAATTAGATTAAAATATTTTTAATTAGA
The DNA here is from genome assembly GCA_006176705.1 of Cocos nucifera. NCBI lineage: Eukaryota > Viridiplantae > Streptophyta > Magnoliopsida > Arecales > Arecaceae > Cocos > Cocos nucifera. The sequence continues at coordinate 156,226 of QRFJ01000810.1, read as the reverse complement.
TCATAAAATTTTTTAGATCTAATCTAAAATTTTATGATCAGAATTTTAAATCAGCACATACTAGGACAACCTCTCCACTGTAAGGGATAAACCTTATAGCAGGACAACCTCATAATTAGTTCGTATAATCTAAAATATTTATTTTTATATTTAAATAAATTTAAATATATTATATCATAAATTAATCTAGATCATATCTAATGAATTTATGATTTACATTAGATCTACATAAACTAGGATAATCTCTCCACTATAAGGATAAACCTTACAGCATGACAACCTTATAATCAATTCATGTGATCTTTTTTTTTAAATTTTAGATTTAAATATCAGATTATAAATTAGATCAAATCTAAAAATAATCTAAACATGTATAAAATCATGTAATAAAGTAACATAGCCCTGATACCAATTGAAGGAAATAGATCTAGGACTTTAGGATTAGATTTTGAAATTTTTCAAATCTACATAGTGAAAGAGATAAATTAATCATATTAGTTTATAAATACACAAGAAAAATCCATAGATCTAGGATCCTATTACATGATTTAAGCATGTAATTAAATCAAAAATTAAAAGATTAGAAAAACATATGTTGATCATATTAACATAAATCTACATTAGATCAAATCTAGGTGTATAACAGGGAGATCATATCACCCTTACCTTTGCAAATCAGGTTTCTTAACTTGCTTATCCAGGCCTGAGGTTGTTGCTCCAAGCTACACATGTGTCTGACCTCTACAGAATGTCCACATGAGCTCTCGATTGCTGATGAGAAGTTCGATGCCCGAAAATCAGCATAGTATGCTAGTACTATGCTGATCCTTCTTCGATGGTCAATCTGAAACCTTCTTCTTTAATTCTTGGACACTCCAACTTTTAAAAGGAAGGGAAGAGATTTGTGAACCTGGGAATTCTCTCAAAAACTCACAAAAGATGGAGGGAAAGATGTAGAAGAAAACCCTAGAAGAAGAACCCTTCTACTTTCTTGTTTCTCTCACCAATACACTAGATTTGTGTCTTCTACAAATCCCATGCCCAAGCCTGATTGTGCCCAACTCTTCCCATGCCCAAAGCCCTCCCTCTTGGTTCTAGAATCTCTCAAAAAATCAAATCAAAAGACCCTTTAAATAGAGAGTTGTAGAGCAATCCTTGTCTAGGTCAAATACCTAGCAAGGAAAGTTCAAATTAAGCAGGATTTGGGGCACCCAACTCTTAGGCGCCCCCTCCTTCTTTTCTACTGTGGACCACCAAGAATTGGTGCACAAAAACTCCCACAAAATCCACAAAAAATCTCTAAGAAAATCTGGGTAGAATCGGTGCCATAAGGGAAGAGTTTTGGTTTCCTAAAATTCTATCTTATAGAATTTGAAATCAAAACTAATTCCTACTTTGACTTGGTCCACATTTAATTTACCATGTAAGTAAGAAAGAGGGAAAGCAATCAACACATGTGAAGGCCTAGGGAGAGGTGTTTCCATGCACAAAACTCCTAGAAAATAGGGTGAGGGGTGTTGGGATTAATGTGGTGCAAGGAAAGTAGTCCTAGTCTCACTAGGACTTCTATTTTGACTTGGTCAAAGTGATTTTTGAACTAAATTAAATCAAATTTAATTCAACCCAATTAGAATATGTCTTAGTTCAACTAAAAGCCTAATTAAATTAGATTAAATTATATTTAATTTTTAGTTTAATTTCTAATTAAATTAGAGATTGGGTTCATATAAGTCCTAATTAAACTAGGACTTGTTCTTCTATGCAATTGGCTTATCCAATAAATTAATTGGACTTGATTCAATCAAGTTTAAATTAAATCTAATTAAATCATATTTATTTAGACTTAATCTTAGCCCTCTAGTTAATTAAATTAAATTAATTAGCAATTCAATTGCTCATTGATCCTTCTACAACACTTGCACTAGGTCAAACATCAATCATGTTGATTGTTCGACCTAAGAACGATTCTTAATCATTGATCAACCATCTGATCAGATTGAAAACTTTTATATGTATGATCTCATAGGTTCGAATCTAAGCTAGTAGCAGAGAAAGAAATTTTTGTACCAATCAGAGTGACCATCTAGCAATGGAGGTTGAATATGTGAAGCAACATTCTTTAGAACCCATGTAGATATTGTTTCCATATAATTCATCCCCTTGACCAAAATGCTTGTAGGATACCTCTATGTTTAACTATTAACCCCAATTAGGTCATCCACATTGTATCTCAAAATACCAAATCCATCTTATAGATTATCCTAGCCAAGGTTTTGCTATATTGAAATGCATTGATGCATTCTTCTCCAACTCTTGAAGTGGTCAATCCCATCTTGATCACTCACTGACTTCACAAATACTTGACTATGTCTAAAAATATTTTATTATTAAATTAAAAATTTAGTTAGTTTGATTCTAAAGCACAGTGAGTTGCTTGAAAGCCATTATGGTGATCTCAGATCTAAGGGACACCTATACCTATATTCCATCAGAGCAATTCTCGATAGTAGAATGCTCTAGAGTTGGTCACATTCAGTGATGATGTATACTTACATCTCACTTGTATGCCATATTGGTGTCTCCACATTCTTTGATTAAGAGGACAACCAACCTATATGGCATACAACGATCTATGCTCGATAAATGCTGTCATCCTAATTAGCGGTGTATCATTTGATCGTGAATAGTTTAAGAACTAATTGATAAATTCTTTCTTTATCGAAACTAAATAGTCCTAAGAACTTCATCATAATAATAAAATTCATCAGAAGATGTAGACTTTATGATGAAAATGCTAAAATATTTATTTTATTCACTAATAAATCAATTATAATTATAAGGTGGCTCAACCATCAATAGGCTGACGATTGACTTTGGAACACATTTTCTAACATGAAGCATATATGAAGGACATGTGCAAGCATCCTTTATTAGAGCTGATTGAGGTATTACCTGAAAAATTTTGAAGCTAAATGCATCTTATACCTTAACTAAGGAGCAGTTGAAGGACATTTGTGAATGGTGTAAAAGTCTTAAATTCTCAAATGGTTATGCAAGTAATCTAGTTCAATGTATCAATGTCTAAGATTGCAGATTCTATGGGCTAAAGAGCCATGACTGCCATGTATTCATGCAATGATTACTCCCATTGGCTTGGCGTGATCTCCTTCCCAACTTTATATGGAGTTCTTTGATGGAGCTTAGCCTACTCTTCAGAGATATTTATGCTACCAATCTATCCACCGACCACATATCCAGTCTTGAGGCTAGCAGTGTAGAGACCATATGCAAGTTGAAGAAGATATTCCTTCCTAGCTTCTTTGACTCCATGGAGCATCTCGTGATTCATCTAGCATATGAAGCTAGGATGGGAGGTCCAGTGCAATACAGGTAGATGTATCCATTTGAAAGATACATGCATAGGCTCGAAAAGAAAGTAAAAAATAAGGCCTGAGTTAAAGGTTCTATTTGGAAGCTTACATAATAGAAGAGATTTCAAATTTCAGCCGACACTACTTTAATCCTAGTGTGCAGACCAAGTTGACTCAAGTGGATCGAAATGATGTTGGTGGTGCTAAGGGATCAGAGTGAAAAATCTCAATATTTGCCTATTCAGCTCAAAAATTTGGGCTTGACGTTCACCAGGTTTTCTCCAATACTGAACTTTGACGGGTGGAGACATATGTTTCGCTAAACTAAGTGAAGGTCGATCCATATATCCTGTAAGTCCATCATAGTCCCATCTCTTTAATCACTTATTTCAATATACTTATCTTATGCATGTTTAAATAATATGATGAGATGTTGAAAGGAGAAAATTTGACCATAACTGGTGGAGAAATATCAACATAGCGATTAGAGAACTTTGAATGTTGGTTTCGTTAATTGGTCATTCAAGGCGGCGAGTCCATACCAAGAAAGCTTAGACCATTAAGTTGTAGGCTAGAAAAATACGTGACATACTATAGTGGCTGTAACATAAATGATTTCAAATTTTACACCCAACAATATGAAAATTATAAAAGCACAAAGAACAATGGTGTGTGTATAAAAGACAGTTGGTGGGAAGAAAAGCCAGAGAGTGACTACTATGGAATCCTTGAAGAAGTAATTAAGATGAGCTACATTGGAGGTAATAGTGTCATTCTATTTAAGTGCCAATGGTTCGATATCGACAATGATATGAAGGTTGATCTACAGCATGGGCTTATTGAGATCAAACATGGATCAAAAGCTTATGTCAATGATCTATTTGTACTAGCTGCACAAGCTGCTCAGGTATATTATACTCCTTTTCCATCAAGAAAAAGAGAAAAGAAAGATTGGTGGGCCGTATGCAAAATTAAGTCTCGAGCCATTCATTATATGCTCAAAAAAAAAGAAGAGCCCCAATTATCAGAATGCTTTCAAGAGGATAAGATAGTAGAAGGTTATCAATCCTTCGATGATGTGGAATTAGATGCTCCATGAATACTCCTACGTAAAGATAGCCAACATGAGGAGGAAGATCCAACTGAGATTGTTTTAAAAGACAATCCTCCCCGAGAAGAGGAAGAATCGGAAGAAGATTCTGATGGATACAAAATATCTAAAAAGGTTGATGAGTAATGCTAAGTATATAATTTTTGAATCATTTTAATTACTTGCCTTGCATCATTTTAAACCTTGCATTGCTATCCATAATTATATAATTAATTTGGTGAATCTATTTATTTTTATTTTTAGAGACTATATATCATGTCTTCTAAAGGTTAGAGCCATGCCAGTTGAGGATAGAGCTCTCAAGTATAGAGTGATCACATTCCCAGTTCTCATGGTTCTGCATATCCACATCGGGCGGTAAGCTCTAATACTTTATATATTCTTATTTATGTTATTTTGTTATTTGTTAACTAGTATAACATTCTTTATATTAAATATTTTGTGCTTAGGTTTGGAGGAAGGGGGGTCACTAGTGACCCCATAGTCTCATGTAGTAGCGGTCGCCAGCTCTCAAACACAGCACCGTGGTCGAGGATCCGCTCGACTTGTAGCACCTCTAAATAGGTCGGAGGATAGGCAGCTCATCCATATCCAGAGCCGCTCATAAGTACTACATCCTTAATTAACATGTTTAGAATTTAGTAATTTTATAGTTAACATTTATTCTTCAAAATTAATTTTGCAGCACATTCAGAGATCCTTCAACGTCTCATGTCATTACCAGGATCATATGCCAATTGATACTGGGCTCGATGAATGATTTCTCAAGTTGGCCATTGGGGGCTCGTGATGTAGCCTAAAGGATGTTTCTGGTAAGTCAAAACTAGTTTAATTTTTAAATATTTGATATGTTGATATTTTAATTATATATTGATATACGCTTGCTTCTATCCTGTAGGACTATTATCGATTCGAGACTTCTTAGGATGAGGAGGCTAGCTGTCAGACCTTCGTGGAGGTGGCCATATGGAGGCTTTGAGATGGCCTTTACAGCCTTAGACAGTTCGCCATCCAGCACTCTAGTTTTTAGTCACCATCAAATTAGAGATCTTTCATAGATCACTGGATGTAGGCGAACATATGGCAGGCCCTCTATGACCAGTAGAGCATAAGGAGTACTTTGGTAGGCGATAGAGGGCCCGACATAATTGGGCCATCCAGTAGGATCCGATCAAGCATATGGGCGGCTCAATTGGCACACATGTTGTGGCCGATAGACTGATAAGAAATCAATACCAAAACTTTTCATCAGACTGGTAAAATTTTTATATGCATGTTTTAATTAATTTAATTTTATTATTTACTTTTTATAGATATGGCAGCTAGGTCATCCACCAGACCACCTGCAGTTGTGGCAAACTACACATCAGTCTAGGAGGATTGATGACTATTTAGATTTTACATCACGGTATATCATGGTAAGAACTTCAAACTTTATTGAATAATTAAGTTGTTATAGGATCTAACTTATATATTAGAATTAATGTATTTCTGAACTATGCAGATGCATTATACGGAGTATGTTGCTGAGACTTCTCAGCCCTCCTTGATTTTGAGGGATGGCTCAGCACCATTGAGGGGGTGAGTAGGAGCCAGGTCAAAGGACTTGGCCATAGCTTCGATCCTCCACCATCTCGATACTCTTTAGCATCCTCACAAGCCTCAACATCGTAGACCTGGAGTGATGCACATATGGAGGAAGTTGTATAGAGGCTTCTGAGCTAGCGACCTCAGGGCCTCCTAGATGCCATCCGCAATAAGGTCATGAAGCTTCTTCGAGACCCGCTACTCATGACTAGCTGGGCTCATCATCTCAGCCATCACATCAGATAATTAAATTATTAAACTCTTTTATTTATTTTAAATTTTTATATTTAAAAGTAATTCATATATTTAGGTTTGAGTCTAGGAAGGAGATCTGGGGGCTAAAAATCCAATCTAACCATCTAATTAATGGGCCGAAAATGTCTATAGCTCTATATCATCAAATCAAATATGTAGGAACAATCTATTCGAGGATAGAAGTAGTGTATCGAAAGATACTCCTGCATATCAAAACTTACTAATATTATTTTATTTTTTGTTATAGGATGTTGAGACATCTGGCTCTCATCCACCAGCTACTGAAGAGGAGGAAGAGGAGGAGGAGGCAGGAGATAAGGAGCATTGGACCTGATTTTTTTTTTGATGTATTATATTTTTTGATGTGTTATATTTTTTTGATACTAATTATAAAAATAATTATATAATTTATATTTTTAATAAAATATAATTAGTTTTTTATTTTTGATTACTAGATTATTTTTTGATTTTAATTAATTATGAATCATAATTTATTATGGTTAATTAATTTATTATGATTGTTGGTGCAGAAAATGGTGCCGACATTGGAGTCACTGGAGTGGGTGGAGATGAGGACGTTGATTGGATCTATAAGAAAAAGTCCAAACTGGAGGTGGGTGGCTCGCTCCAATGCTCAAGTCAGTTCTCTGGCCAATAAGAATAGAGTGCTCAAGAAAATTAAGATGGAGATGAGAGCTTTAAGAAAAAATATATCTGGAGGGTCCCTTATATAGATGAAGCTGGTAATAAACTGATAGTAATAGCCGTAATTATCCGATAGTGGGCCGTTTAGGCCATGTGGAGTTTATTATAGAGAGTAATATCTTTTATCGGAACTTATCAATCTGTTAGAGATTAATAGTAGAAGTTCAGATGAAACTATTATAGATAGTGAAGAACTTCACATCTCAGCAACTTAGGAGTAATTCAGACTTCTCTGAGGTCATCTGCATGTTGACTTATATCCATTGTATTGGGGATTGAACTTGCAAAGATGCCGAGGTCCTCCTACTATTTAAACTTGCTCAATCAACATTTCGGATGTAAGGAGACTATCTTGTCTACTAAAAGGAGTTCGATTGATGACTGAAAGAAGTTCGTCTAGAAGACTTTAAGGAATTCGATTGAAAGACTTGAAAGAGTCCAATTGACTACTGAAAGGAGTTCATCTGGATCAGGAGCTAGCTGGTAGCTACGATAGATGGACACAACCAAAATACGTTGGTGAGTCTCAACTATTCCTTTGGAGTTCGACCACTTTCGAGGTCGTCTATAAGTGAATAACTATTTTGGGTTGAAGGTTGGTAAGGATTGTGGATTTGCTAATTTAGAACTACGGCAAGTTTTTAGGGGAGAAGTTCGGACTTATTCTGAAGATGAGGTCCTTTCATCAACTCTAGATTGCACATTCAAGGGTCTTGACATAGGAATGTCGAAATCCACCACCCACAATGCGATATAGAAGCTTATTTGAGGAGAAGCTCTACCAGTCTGTGATTCTTGTCATGAAATCCAACTATGATGGTGAGACTCGACTTGAAGGAGATCTGAATGGAAAGAAGTTTGTCCAACCTCAAGGTCGGCTGGGTTAGGTTGTCCAAGGGTCGAATCCTTTGCACTCTAGCACCTTAGGCAATTGCTTTCACTGTCCAAGTTTGTCTGAAAGAAGTTTGACTGGAGGGGATTAACTGCTTATAGCAAAAGAATTCGACTACCTTTATTATTCAAGTTCATCTAGGGGAGGTTCGCAATGCCTTGTAGGTTATGCGGTAATCTAAAGTAGTGAATAGCCAAATCTGAGAGGATTATCTAGCATGTCCAATGTTGTGAAAATTAATTCCACACATGGATCGTTATGGCTACAGGTGATCAGCCAAGCAACAAGAAAGAACTTCTTAGAGATTACTGTAGAAGTACAAATAATGGATTCAAGGAATAAAGAAGAAGAGTAGTAGAGATTTTTGGAAGAAAAGAGCTTTATTTCAATGAATTCAGCATCATATACAATCTTGACCTATTTTCAGTATATATACTTTACAAAAGGGTCAAGTTCCAAGCTCATAGAAAAATTATCCAAATCCAAAACAACCCACATATACAAAACATACCCAAAAAAATTGAGCTGGCTCAGTTTAAGACTAAGCCAGCTAATCTGCGACTGGATTAGCTCAGTTTCAGACTGAGCCAACCTAGTTGTGTACCGTGCCAATAGTCCAAAAACCTTGCTTTCTGTCTAGGTTTTTCTCTGAGACATAATCTTCTTCTGATTGGGGGCTTTGATACTTGGAGAGAGACATATGGCTCGGCAATAGTGTCTCTATAGGTTTGGCCTTCTCCATCCCAAATCTTTTCAGAACTTTCTGGATATATCCTTCTTATGACAAATGGAGCACTTCTTTGCCTCTATCTCTGTAAATCTCCATTCCAAGGATTTTTAATGCTAGACCTAGGTCTTTCATCTCAAATTCAGCTGATAATGTCCTTTTCAGCCCTTTCACAATCTTCATACTCCTACTGGCTATGAGCATAACATCAATATACAATAGCAAGTACAGGGCATCCTTCTCATCAACATTCTTGATGTAGACACAACTATCATGTTCACATCTGATAAATTTTAGGCTCAAAATAAAGCTATCAAATCTATGATACTATTGACGAGGGGATTGTTTCAGACTATATAGTGACTGAAGGAAAATCCTGATTTCCCGGTCCAGGTTCGTCCAGATCTGATCAGATCAAGAGATATATTTCAAAAATTTTTCTCTTGATCCTAATCAGATCTTGATATGTTTCAGATCTGATTCTTATTATTTTAATAAATAAAATAAAATAAGATAAATTAAATCAAATTTAATTTACCTGATTTGGGTAATCCTATTACCCTGTAGATGATCCTGATTGCAGCGGAAGGTTCTGGATCTAGCCACGCAAGCGCCTGGCCTCTACCGATATCCACTCGGGTTGGATCTAGAGATCCTCTTCTTCTCTATCATGTCTCCAAAAATCAGATCTGGATCTGATCTGGAGGATCTTCAAAACTCCTTTTGAAGATCAGCAGTCGTTCTTTGCAGCAGTGCAGCCTTCTTGCTTTTGATCGCCTTTCTTTGATCTGGAATCGCACCAACCAAGGTCCAAAACTCTTTTGGACGTGGAGAGGAGAAGGAGAAGAAGCTTTGGCATGGAGGAAGGAGGGGAGAGGCAGCCTTGGGGCGTGGGGTTTTCAATTCTCAATTGAATCTTTTGGAGTTGGGCGCAGGGTCTTATTTATAGACCTAAGCTTGTGATCCAACTCCTCTTCCTCCCAACCAATCACAACCCTTTGTGAAATCAGATCTAAATCTGATTGGTGGGAATAGAGACCCCTGGATTCCTCCTTAGAGGGTGCCTAAGACCAGTCAAAGTTGGATTCTTAGTAGAACTCTAATTGGAATCCAAAAGGGAGGTGGAGTCCTTGTCCAACAAGGACTCCTAGGCGCCTCCAACTTGGGCTCACGCCACGCCTAGGGTGGCGTGCGCCCTTCTCCTTGCCAGGTTCTGGCAGGGGGACAGGCCCCCACCAGCTCTCCAATAGGTGCATGACATGTGGTCAAAAGTCAAAGTGTCAATGGTCAACGTTTGACCAGTCAAAGGTAGACTTTTGACCAAAGTCAAAGAACAAGAAATGGCAGGTGACCAAAAATGGCAGGTAATGTCTTCTTACAAATAAGACAACCTTTTCTGACTTGGACAACCTCCAGTCAGACCATATGAAGGCCTCTGATTGAGCACAAACTCCTTTGGCTCAGTCAGGACAACTTATTTATGATAGTAAAAGAAGAACGTTAGGTTCAATCGAGTGCTAGCACGATTTCCTTGAACCTAATTGAATCTCATTCAGATCAATTGAACTAGATCAGTTCAATTGATGATCACCAGATTCAAACCCTTGTTTGTGTGACCCAGTTAGGTTCAGTTCTGTATGGTAATGGGATATGTCATGATCTCTATCATCGACATCATCGAAACTCCTTTCGATGGATCAGAACTCTTCTGATTCGAACAGCTAGAATGATCGATCATCTAAATCATTCTAATTGCTCCCAAAATCCACCAGTGACACCTAGCAGTATATGGTGGCAACCCATCAGAGCTGAATGCGAACCTCTTGGTGCAGCTACCTGTGTGATTAAGTTCTTCTATCTTGAGCCCCGATCAGATTAGGGTTAAGGTGAACTCGTCAAACCCTAGTCTCTGTCATATGATGTAATCATTCGATTCGAGTCCAATGTGAAAATCTAAATAGAAACTCTTTCTATTATTTCACTCTACCATGGCCATGGGATTTCTGGACTTGATTCTCATGATCATCATAGGGCTGCTCCTCTACCACCGAGGTAGATAGATTCCATCTTGATGCAATCCAGTTCCTACAATGAACATGCTATAGCCAACATACACCTCAGGGTTCCATATGGCTAGGAGACCGAGTAATGGTGTAGTCAAACTATAACACCCGATCATCTCAGGTGACACACTAACATCGAGTCAGTCATTGACGAGAAGGTACGATGCTCATCTCTAAGAGTCTAAAGTAGACTCAAGACTCATCACAGCTACACCAACCTTGATCAATCACCATCCTCGTGATGATCCTATGGTCGGGAGCATGATGTCATGTCATTGCCATTAACTCAAAGGATGTATCACAGAATGTGATAGTATAGATTTTACAATTTTGCCCCTAGAAGTGTATTACAAGTGTCAGCCAATTCTGGCTTCTAGGGCACATATATCTAACAATCTCCCACTTGTCCTAAAGCCAATTGGCTACAAGTCTAAGTCCCATCTTCTCAAGGTGGGCTTCGATCTGCTCAACGGCTTTGTAAGTGGGTCTGCCACATTATCTGCGGAGTTGACTCTCTTGACCTCGTTCAAGGTAATCGGATGAGGTGGTATCGCCGATGCTTGGTGGTGAGACCTCTCCTTGCTATCCATTGTTGTCATCTGATGGTAGCAAACTTCTTGTACCAGAATGCTTCTTTGCAGCCTCTGCAGCGATATATTCTGCTTCCATGGTGGAATCTGCTATCACCGTTTGCTTGGAACTCTTCCAGCTGACAGCTCCACCATTGCACACAAACAGACTCCCAGATGTCGACTTTCGATCATCTATATCGGACATGAAGTCCGAGTCTGTGTATCCCTGGACTAGGAGTTCTCCGTTACCAAAGACCAAGCATCATATCCTTAGTTCTTCTCAAGTACTTAAGGATACATTTCACAGAAGTCCAGTGTTCTTCACCTGGATTTGACTGATATCTGCTTGTGACACTCACAGCATGGGCTATATCAGGTCGTGTACATAGCATGGCATACATGAGGCTCCCTATTGCAGAAGCATAAGGGATCTTGCTCATGCGTTCTATTTCCTCAGGTGTGCTAGGGCACATCTTCTTGGAAAGATGAATACCATGTCTGAAGGGTATTAATCCCCTCTTAGAGTTTTCCATACTAAACCTCTTTAGTACTTTCTCTATGTACATCTTCTGTGAAAGTCCTAGCATCCTATTCGGTCTATCCCTATAGACCTTAATTCCTAGAATAAAGGATGCTTCACCTAGGTCTTTCATGGAGAATTCCTTGGACAACCACATCTTGACTGATGTCAACATGGGAATATCATTCCCAATAAGGAGGATGTCATCCACGTACAATACGAGGAAGACAACAGCGCTCCCACTGACCCTTTTGAAAACACATGGTTCCTCTTCATTTTTGATGAAACCAAACTTTTTGATCACATCATTGAAACGAGTGTTCCAGCTCCGAGATGCTTGCTTAAGTCCATATATGGACCTTTGCAGCTTGCAAACCTTGTGATCAGTATCACTGGATGTGAAACCTAGCGGCTGTTCCATATAGATATCTTCCTCAAGATATCCATTTAGGAATGCCGTTTTCACGTCCATTTGCCATATTTCATAATCGAAATAGGCTGCAACAGCAAGCAATGTGCGGATGGATTTTAGCATAGCTACTGGGGAAAAGGTATCCTGATAGTCAATGCCTTCGCGTTGACTATAACCTTTTGCCACCAGTCTAGCCTTGAATGTCTCCACATTCCCATCTGCACCAATCTTTCTCTTGAAGATCCATTTACACCCAATAGGTACTATACCTTCTGGTGGATCTACCAAGGTCCAGACTTGGTTTGAGTGCATCGAGTCAATTTCTGACTGCATTGCCTCTAGCCATTTCTCGGAGTCGATATCTGATATCGCCTCGTTGTAGGTTTTGGGATCATCACCATGAGCACCATTACCTACGAGGAACATTTCCTCTACATCCTCTGAAATAATACCTAAGTATCTTTCAGGGGGACGGGAAACTCTTTCCGATCTACGAGGTGGAGGAGGTAGTGTTCTTATTGGCTCAACCTGATTTGGTTCCACTTGGTCCTTAGCTCGTTCTGCTTGTGAGACTTTCTCATCAAGCTTGATCTGCTTTCCAATGCCGCTATCTTGAATAAACTATTTTTCAAGAAAGATGGCATGTCGACTCACAATCACATTGTGGTCTTCTGGAATGTAGAAATAGTATCCTAATGACTCTTTAGGATATCCTATGAATCGAGCTCTAAAGGACCTAAACTCTAACTTGTCCGCTTGTTGTCTTTTGACATGAGCCGGACAACCCCAAATTCTGAGATGACTCAGACTTGGTTTCTTACCGTGCCATATCTCATACGGTGTGGTAGGAACGGTTTTAGAGGGAACCCTATTCAGTAGATAAATTGAAGTTAACAATGAGTGTCCCCAAAGAAAATCAGGGAGGTCTGTGAAGCTCATCATGGATCGAACCATATCCAATAGAGTCCGATTTCTCCATTCTGAAAACCCCGTTGAGTTGAGGTGTTCCTGGTGGAGTCCATTGAGAGACTATGCCATTTTCCTTGAGATAGTCTAGGAATTCCCGGCTAAGGTATTCACCTCCTCGATCTGATCGAAGAACCTTAATGGGTTTTCCAGTTTGTTTTTCTACTTCATGTCTGAATTCTTTGAACTTTTCAAAAGGCTTCAGACTTGTGTCTCATAAGATACACATACCCATACCTAGACAGATCATCGGTAAAGGTAATGAAGTAGACAAAATTGCCTCTAGCCGGCACATCAAATGGGCCGCACACATCAGTATGTACTAGGGCAAGGAGATCTGTGGCCCTCTCCCCATGTCCAACAAAAGGGAGTTTAGTCATTTTGCCTTGAAGACAAGATTCACAAGTTGGATATGACTCAAAAGTCAATGGACTCAATAGCCCATTTTTCTCCAATTTGTTGATCCTATCTTCTGCTATATGACCTAATCTCAGGTGCCATAGATATCTGTCGTTTGGACTATCCCTAGGTCGTTTGGCATTCACGTTTTGCTCGATAGTTAAGAACAGGTACATCAATATGTAGCTGATAAAGACCATTAATAAGGAAAACCATTTGCAATTTTATTTCTTTCATAAAGAATGTTACAATGGTCCTTAAAGAAGGTGATCACATAACCTTCTTGTGCTAAGCATGAAACAGAAATCAAATTCCTGCTAGCTGCAGGCACATAATAACAGTCTTTTCAAAACTAAGTCTAAACCAGATGGTAATCGAAGAGGGTATGTTCCCACGGCTACTGCAGCAACTCTTGCTCCATTACCGATGCGTAGGATCATGTCTCCATCCCTCAGCCTCCTGCTATCCTCAAGACCCTGCATAGAAGTGCACAGATGAGCACTAGAACCAGAGTCAAGCACCCAACTGGATGCAGAAGAAACCGTAAGGTTAGACTCAATAACGAGCATACCTCCAGAAGGACCTTCCTTCTTGTTCTTCAGGGTGGCCAGGTAAGTAGGGCAGTTCCGCTTCCAATGGCCGTCGCTGTTGCAATGGAAACACTTTCCTTTGCCATCGACCTTTCTTCTTCGGTTCTGCCTTCTTCTTCTTTGATCCTTCCACCTTTTGCTTTTTCACAGACTTCTTTTTCTTTCCATAAGACTTTCTTTTGGAAGAAGTCCGTTCCATAGCAAGAACTGAGCCTTTAGAACCTTTCATAGAAAGCTCAGCGGTAACCAGCATATTCATTAACTCGGCCAAGGAATTTCTGAAGTTTATGCATGTGGTAATTCATGATGAATTGCCCATATGCATCAGTCAAGGATTGCAGAATAATATCGTTCTGCAAGGTCCAAGTCCAACTTCACACCGAGCTTCTCAAGCTCTTCCATGTCCTTGATCATTGTCAGACAGTGATCTTGGACTGACTGCCCATCACGCATCTTAGCCTTAAAAAGTCATTTTCGTGACTTGATATTTGGCTGCGCGACTCTGTTCACCAAACATCTCCTGCAGGTGAGCCAACATTTGGCGAGCAGTCCCGATATCTTCATGTTGGCGCTGGAGCTCATCAGACATCGAGCCCAACATGTACATGTAGTATCTGGCCTTATTGTCTTCGTCAATCCATTTTTCCAGAGACGCTCTCTGTTCAGTGGATGGACGAGCTGGTAAGGTGGGAGGGTCCTGGTCCAAAACATGTGTTAACTTCTCTGAACCCAAAAATAATTTTGTAGTTCCTGAGCCAATCTTTATAATTGGGTCCAGTCAGTCTATGTGTGTCTAGGATACGTGCCAAGTGGGTTGGACGCAGACATTTTCCTGTAGAGAGTCAAAGATTCTAGTTAGATACTGTAATTTTGACTTGACCAATTTGTTTAGGGATTTTATTTTTAAACAAATTAGCTCCCACTATTTTCTCGGATCCCTACACTCCCTCTGTAGAGATGCGAAAATCTCCACGATTTGATGATTTCTAGTGGGTGGTGCGGTCTCACCAACTGACTCATCACCTCACCTAACAGTTATTGGTGATGGGTTAGCCAATGAGTGAACAACTCTTGTTCAATGATTCTCTAATCATGGTGCACCCAAACTTGGTCTCTAATTCATGAATCTCACCGTATCCGGAATATTGATCCACTCCTTAGTTAAGTCAGACCCACCATTTGCATAGACTGGGTTCCTAATTGGAGTCTCTCACCGTATCCGGAAATATTGAGCCCAACTCATCCTCCAGCCCATAGCATCCAATGCCTAATAGACATGGTTGCGTCTTCCCGGTGCAACTGAGCCACTGTATCCAGCCGAGAACAATCAACCCCGGGAAGGGCCCGCACGTCTACAATGGTGGAAGACCTCAGACTTAATCTTTTCTTAGGGAGAATTGATTCAGGTCTCATTAAACTAGACTTGGCTTAGTCATAACAATTATGACTAACCTAGTGGCATGGGTTCAGCTCGGATTATTGACCACCTCAGATCAGAACTGTGTCAACAGATATGGCCAGGTAAGTGAGACCGGTGGAAGGAATATGCCGTTAACTCGCACAAGAACGCATTCAGGTCGAGTAGCTTCCAATTAAAAACCAGTCGGTCGTCTGTGCCAAACTTACCTTAGACACCAAATTGTTGAGTCAGAACCAATTGGGTTAGCCTACAATCCAGACTCTAACCTCTGAGCCTAATTAGGTCTTGCTTGATCGTGACTCGATCTTGACCCAGACTTAATCCTATTAGGCTGGTCAATTTAAGCATTGTTGATCCCATCTAACCAACTCTTGATTCGGTTTGATCAACCGCTTAGACCTAATTGAGCTACCCAAGCCCGAACCCAGTATTATGAATATGTCTTAGATCTGAAATTCTCAATTTTAGACCTAATTAATATTCCATAAACTTAATTCTTAATTAAGTTGGGTTCATAAACAAAATATGCACAATAAATCCTAGGGTTTCAGGATCTAGGGTTTTGCAGAAAGTAAGTTTTGGGTTTCTGATTAAGGACGAACACGCAGCACCCCTACACGTCATAAGAACACCCCATCGAATGGGAAGAGAGGGCCTTTAAACCCTTCTTCGTTCTTATGACCGGACGGCCAAGAGGAACGCCTTAATCAGGAACATTCAATACTACAAAACAATATCAGATCTATATCATATATCTCATATACATAAAGTAGATCTAATCATGGCATATTTTGCATACATCTCATGTATCAAATCATGCATGTTTTCAGATCTAAATTATCTCACATAATAATCTAAAAAATTAGATTTAAATTGATCTAATCAAAATAAATTCTAATCTAGACAATTATGTAGAACTATTCTACAACTAGTCTAGTCATGCATCTATCATATCTCATATGATATTTAAAATTAAATAATTTTTATTTGCTGTTTATCAGATGTTATTATAACACTTATAATATCAGAAAATAGTAAATAAGAAGATCTAAAATATGATTTAATCAGATTAAATCAAAGACATGCAAAACTATTCTATAGAACTATTCTATTCTAGAACTAGTCATGCATATCTTCATGTTCTTAGATCCAAATCATTTAATTTTAATTTTTTCTGATTTCAGATCTGATCACATCTCATGTGACATCTGAAATCACTTTATTTTCTAATTAAAATAAAATTAAAATCAGATCTAAACAATTTAGAACCATGGCTCTGATACCAGTTGAAGGGAAATCCTGATTTCCCGGTCCAGGTTCGTCCAGATCTGATTAGATCAAGAGATATATTTCAAAAATTTTCTCTTGATCTCAATCAGATCTTGATATGTTTCAGATCTGATTCTTATTATTTTAATAAATAAAATAAAATAAGATAAATTAAATCAAATTTAATTTACCTGATTTGGGTAATCCTATTACCCTGTAGATGATCCTGATTGCAGCGGAAGGTTCTGGATCTTAGCCACGCAAGCGCCTGGCCTCTACCGGTATCCACTCGGGTTGGATCTGGAGATCCTCTTCTTCTCTATCACACCTCCAAAAATCAGATCTGGATCTGATCTGGAGGATCTTCAAAACTCTTTTGAAGATCTGCAGTCGTCCTTTTGCAGCAGCGCAGCCTTCTTGCTTTTGATCGCCTTTCCTTGATCTGAATCGCACCAAACCTAAGTCCAAAACACCTTTTGGACGTGGAGAGCAAGGAGGAGAAGAGACTATGGCATGGAGAAGGAGGGGAGAGGCAGCCTTGGGGCGTATCTAATAGCATTGGAATTAGGGTTGGGCGCAGGGTCTTATTTATAGACCTCTTGTGATCCAACTCCTCTTCCTCTCAACCAATCACAACCCTTTGTGAAATCAGATCTAAATCTGATTGGTTGGAATAGAGACCCCTGGATTCCTCCTTAGAGGGTGCCTAAGACCAGTCAAACTGGATTCTTAGTAGAACTCTGATTGGAATCCAAAAGGGAGGTGGAGTCCTTGTCCAACAAGGACTCCTAGGCGCCTCCTACTTGGGCTCACGCCACCCTTGGCGTGCGCCCTTCTCCTTGCCAGGTTCTGGCAGGGGGACAGGCCCCCACCAGCTCTCCAATAGGTGCATGACATGTGGTCAAAAGTCAAAGGTGTCAATGGTCAACGTTTGACCAGTCAAAGGTAGACTTTTGACCAAAGTCAAAGAACAAGAAATGGCAGGTGACCAAAAATGGCAGGTAATGTCTTACAAATAAGACAACCTATTCTGACTTGGACAACCTCCAGTCAGACCATATGAAGGCCTCTGATTGAGCACAAACTCCTTTGGCTCAGTCAGGACAACTTATTTATGATAGTAAAAGAAGAACGTTAGGTTCAATCGAGTGCTAGCACGATTTCCTTGAACCTAATTGAATCTCATTCAGATCAATTGAACTAGATCAGTTCAATTGATGATCACCAGATTCAAACCCTTGTTTGTGTGACCCAGTTAGGTTCAGTTCTGTATGGTAATGGGATATGTCATGATCTCTATCATCGACATCATCGAAACTCCTTTCGATGGATCAGAACTCTTCTGATTCGAACAGCTAGAATGATCGATCATCTAAATCATTCTAATTGCTCCCAAAATCCACCAGTGACACCTAGCAGTATATGGTGGCAACCCATCAGAGCTGAATGCGAACCTCTTGGTGCAGCTACCTGTGTGATTAAGTTCTTCTATCTTGAGCCCCGATCAGATTAGGGTTAAGGTGAACTCGTCAAACCCTAGTCTCTGTCATATGATGTAATCATTCGATTCGAGTCCAATGTGAAAATCTAAATAGAAACTCTTTCTATTATTTCACTCTACCATGGCCATGGGCTTCTGGACTTGATTCTCATGATCATCATAGGGCTACTCCTCTACCACCGAGGTAGATAGATTCCCATCTTGATGCAATCCAGTTCCTACAATGAACATGTCATAGCCAACATACACCTCAGGGTTCCATATGGCTAGGAGACCGAGTAATGGTGTAGTCAAACTATAACACCCTCAAGGTGAACTGCCGATGCATCTCAGGTCAAAGAACCAGACACACTACTGCAGCATCGAGTCAGTCATTGACGAGAAGGTAGACTTCCCTAATGACTACTCGAGGTGGTCACGCTCAGTGCCCTCGTTCTCTAACGAGTACCTGTACTCTCGCTCCGGTGTCTCCACACCGTAGACTCAAGACTCATCTACTAAAGAGAAGCGATCGTACACCAACCTTCCGGATCAATCACCATCCTCGTGATGATCCTATGGTCGGGAGCTGTTTATGAGTTAATAATGATTATTCATGTCTTAAATTTTCAACTCTTGAAAATATGAATTATCATTACCATTAACTCAAAGGATGTATCACAGACACTAAATACACAGGTGTGATAGAAAATAACCCATTTTAGTGCTTTTAGTCAAAATTACAATTTTGCCCCTAGAAGTGTATTACAAGTGTCAGCCAATTCTGGCTTCTAGGGCACATATATCTAACAAGTACAACTTTTCTCTATCACTCGAAAAATCTAGCTACTCATATAGATTCTTTCTCCAATTACATGAAGAAGGATCTTCACATCTATCTGTTCTAACTTTATATTGTATTATGCCACCAATAATAGCAAAACTCGAATAGATGTATGACGCACCACGGAGAGAAAACTTCTATATAATCTATCTCTTTTCTTTGTGAGTATCACTTTGTTACCAGCCTTGCCTTGAATCTAACTCCATCTTATTCTGAAGGTGCTTCCTTCTTTGTGAACATCCACTTTGAGCCAATAGATCGAGCACCTTCTGAAAGATCCACTAGCTGCCATGTCTGATTTTTCTTTAATGATTCCATCTCCTCCATCATGGCCTGCATCCATGAATCATGATCCTCACTCTCTATGGCCTCTGTGTTGTTCTCTGGATCTCCATTAGTGGTGATGAGTGCATAGGAGAAAATCTCATCAATGGCATATCTGATCGGCCTCCTAATCGTATGCTGGGGCTTGTATAAAGCCACTCCTACTAGCACATCTCTATCTAAACTCTATGACTGATCCTACACATCCATCTAAACTACTGACCCTCCATGCTAATTTTCAATCCAAGACAAAACTTTTCTACCCTGCTCCACCTCAATAAGAACACTCCTGTAAGTAGATGTAACCTGCATACCATCATTCTCTAATTGGCCATTGTTGTTCATCTTTATTTCTCTAGTTGTTCCTGTACTCCCAAGCCTCTCTAAGATGCTCTTTTCATCAAAAATGACATTCCTGCTGATCACTACCTTCTGTGCTTCAGGATTTCATAATAGGTATCCCTTAACTCCTTATGGATATCCTATAAATATCATCTTTTGAGATTTAGGGTCCAACTTACTTCTCTCAGTTGCCTCCACATGTGCATAGGCTGTGCAATCAAAAACCTTCAGGTGGCTAAGCTCCACCTTCTTTCCACTCTAGACCTCCACTAGAATGCCTCCATTCAGCTTTCGATGAGGGGACCTGTTTACAAGAAAATAAGGGAAAGTTAAAGCATCATCCCAAAAGGATTTTGGAAGTGATGTATATAGCCTTAAGCTCCATGCCTTCTCAATCAATGTCCAATTCATCCTTTCTATGACACCATTCTGCTAGGGAGTCATCTTCACTATGTAATGATGTTTGATACCATTTTTCTCACTATACCTCTTGAACTCCAGGCTTCTATACTCTCCTCCATTGTCTGACCTCAAACACTTCACCTATCTTTCCTTCTCAACTTTAGCTCTCCAGGCTCTGAACCGGACAAACACCTCTGACTTTTTTCTAATCAGATAAATCCATACCTTTCTTGATAAATCATCAATGAAAATAATAAAATATTTTGCCCCACAACTGAGTGCACTAAATCCAGCACTCCTTCAGTGCACCTGGTACTTTTGGCAAACTTTATCCTATGCTATTTACCAAAGATGCATGGCTCACATAAATCTGTACCCTCCTTCTTCTGGACTGGGATCATCCCTCTTCTATTGAGTTTAGTGAGCCATCGATCACTCATATGATCCATCCGATAGTGCCATAACCGATATAAGAGCTGATCCTCCTATGCCGCTACTAGCACCTCTGTACTATCATTTACCTCTAAGCCTTCTATTATGTAAAGATTGTTGCTTAATCTTCTACCTCTCATCACCACCAAAACTTTTTTGAAATTTTTCAGACATCCACTCCCAGCCTGGCTATAAAAAGCATAATTTGCTCCTTCAAGTAGCCCAAAAAAATTAAAGTCTTTTTTAATTTTGGTACATGCTTGACATTTGATAATGTATGAATGATTCCATCGTACATCCTCATCCTAATTAAGCCAACTCTAGTAACTCTATATGGGTGATCATCTCCAAGACTGATACTTACTCCATCAATCTTCTGATAGATAGAAAACCACTCTTAATGAGAAGTATAGTGGTGAGAGCATGCTGAATTCAATATCCATACAGTATCGCACTCTGTAGATCTATTTGATACAACTAGTAGGTCTTCTCCACTGCTCACTGTAGCTATATCATCACTCTTGCTGGCCTTCTCTTTTTCTGACCTCAAAAGGGGATAATCTCTCCTCAGGTGTCTAGGCTATTGACATTTATAACATTTCAATATCTTCCTCTGATCTCGAGATTTTGATCTATCCTTGGATTTTTCTCTTATCTTCTCCTTTGATCTTTCATGTCTTTTATTCATAGCTAAGATCTTAGACTTGGGGTCTTTCTTGCAGATCTTTTTTCTCTGCTCATTCGATCTGAGCACACCAACAACTTCTTCATAATTTAGGATCTCCTTCCCATAAACTAAAGTATTTATGAGACCATCATACGAGCTTGGGAGAGAACAAAGTAGTAGCAATGCCTAATCTTCCTCATCGATCTTCACATCCAAACTCATCACCTCAGAATACACCTAATTGAACCTTTGGATATGTGCAACAAGATCTCCGCCTTCGAGCATCCTCGGACTATACAGCTATTTCTTCAACCATAGCTTATTTGTCATATTTTTCTCCATGTATGTGTTCTCCAATCTCGTCCAGAGCTCCTTTGCCATGGTCTTTGTGCAAATCTCGGATAGTACCTGATCGACCAAACATATTTTGATTGTACAAAAAGCAATTTTCTCCAACACTTTCCAATCCTCAGTACTGATCTTTTCTGACCTTTCACTTATCAAGATCTTGTAGATCCTCTGCTGAACCAACAAGTCCTTTATCCTTTGCAGCCATAAGGTAAAGTTTTTCTTAGCATCAAACTTCTCAAAATCCATCTTGAGTCCACTTGATCTCATGACTTCAAACAAGTCAAGAACAAAATCCTAACACCCTTTCATGATCACACACTAGTAAAACTACCCTTCAAAGAAGATCTAAATGTCCTAGATCCTCTTTTCAACCATCTGTATCACCATTCCTTCATGTAACAAATCTCCATCTCAATCTAGAGATAATTATGAAGCGAATAAGAAGTTTTTAGAATAAAACCTAGTGCAACAGATCCTGGATGTAGAAATCCTAGGTGTCTTCCTTCCATGCAACAATGCTCTAATACCAATTATTGTAAAAATTAATTTCACACATGGACCGACGTGGCTGCTGGTGATCAGCCAAGCAATAAGGAAGAACTTCTTAGAGATTACTGTGGAAGCATGAACAATGGATTCAAGGAATAGAGAAGAAGAGTAGTAGAGATTTCTCACAGAAAAGAGCTTTATTTCAATGAATTTAGCATCATATACAACCTTGACCTATTTTCAGTATATATATTTTATAAAAGGGCCAAGCCCTAAGCTCATAGAAAAACTCTCTAAATCTAAAACAATCCACGTACACAAAATATATCTATGAAAACTGAGCTGGCTCAGTTTAAGATTAAGCCGGCTAACCTACGACTAGGTCGGCTCAGTTTCAGACTGAGCCAACCTAGTTGTGTACCATTCCAATAATCTAAAAATACTACTTTCTGTCTGAGTTTTTCTCTGAGATATAGTCAATCCAGTTCTAGACTGAGCCAACCCAGTTTTCAACTGAGCCGACTCAATCTTAGGATGAGCCGGCTAAGTTTCTGAACTTTGCTACTTAGGCTGATTTCTCTTCCGACTTGCTCCCATCTTTTCATGACCTATCTTCTCATGTTTTCAAGATTTAGGAGTACCACTTCTGAGCTCACATCTAAGTCAATGATCGGTAGTCTTAAAGTTAACTGGAGCAAGAATTTACACTGGCTATAGTTCGATCACGATCGTCACCACCAGACAGGATCATCCTAAGGTTGGGCATCTTGCTGAACTTTAGCAAGAGCAGATTTATCACCAACACTAGTCCTCCAACTCTCGAGTTCAAAATTTGAAAGAAGAAAGTACAAACATAAGTGCCAAAGTTTTTTTTCACCTTCTCACCTTCGTAAGGTGGAGAATTTTGGCATTATCTATACTGGTGTTGATTCTTCCTCAATGCGAGATGACCCAAAAAGATAAGATTTCAAAATTTCCACCAAAGGGGTGCTCGAGGTATGGCATCATTAAGGCCTCGCCAGCCATCGCATTTCACCACGATAAGTGGGACACGTGTCTGATGGAGATCGGGCTGGAAGAACATACAATCATAACTGCCTTGTGTCTCTCTTGGGTATTTAAATACTTTCCTTCCTTCCAATGCCTTATTCCATTCTTGAGTTTTCTTTATCTTCCTGGTATCCACCTCCTTCTCGTTTGACAGTTTCAACCTCTTTTGCAATTTTCTTTAGCCATGAATGCTTTTCATTCCTTTTGCATCCCATGGGTTGCCTTCTTACCATCTCGAACCATTCTAGATTAGTGCCCAAACTTCCTCTCAATAACTTTGTTACTTTTCAAACACCGACCCTTTGGTTTTTTTGAGAGGCTTCGCTCCCTATTTTTTTTTATTTTTGAAGTCCTTTTTCAAATTTTAGCTTGATCCGTATGTCTTTCGTGTGGTCCTGGTCAACCGATTCTGGGAGCCTGACCTACTTAGACTTGATGGACTTGGATCTTAAGGAATCAGCCAATCCCGAAGAAGTGCCTCATCCCACCCTTGTCCCTGCCACCATTCCTTGATTATGTTGTCCCGAGGACCTTTCTTTGACAAGGATTCAGTATGGGATTGTTGGAAGTTATATCCTAAAGCCAATCATCTAGGTTGTAGATGGTTGAGCTAAATATAATTATACATAAATTATTAATAAATAAAATTATTATTTTAATATTTTCATCACTTTGTGCATCTTTCTGTAATGAGCTCTTCTATGATGAAGTCCTTAGGACTATTTAGACTTGATAAAGAAGAATTTATCATTTAGTCCTTAAACCAATTCACAATCAAATGATTCGTTGTTATCCAGGATGACAACGTATCGAGTGTACGTTGTTGTGTGCCATAAGTATTGATTGTCCTCTTAACCAAGAAGTATGGAGATACTGTTATAGCATGCAAGTGAAGTGTAGGGGTACATTTCACTGAATGTGATCCAACTGCGGAGCTCTCTTCTGCCAAGAGTTGCTCGTGAAGGATATGGGTATATGTGTTTCTTAGTGCTGAGATCATCAAGATAACTTGCAAGCAGCTCACTGTACTCAGGTATCGGACTACCTAAATTTTTAATTTAGTGATGGAAGGCTATTTGGTGCAGTCAAGTACTTGACTTGTTGGTATGTGAGTCATGATGGGATTGACCCCTCCAACTGTTGGAGCAAGTGCATCATTGTATTTCAATTTAGCAAATCCTCGATCGGGATAGTCCATATGATGGATGCTAAGTTTTGAAATTTATATGGATGAATTTTAGGATTGGCAATAAATCCTAGATCATCCTTTAAGCATCGAGATCAAGGGGATGAATTATACGATAACCATATGCCATAGGTTCGTCGATGTTGCATTATAATTTTTCGATCTATCCGAACATTGGGTACTATTGCTAGATGGCAACATCGATTGATATAGGAAATTAGTTTTTGTGCTATCGACTTAGGATTCAAACCTACGAGGTCACACACAATATGAGTTTCTACTTGATCTTATGGCTGATATTGAGTCTTGATGACCTAGAACTCTATGGTCAAGAGTCTCACTAGACTAAGACTCTGTGACCAAGAGTTCTACTAAATTGGGACTCAGAGTCCTACTCATTTGAAACACTTTGATCAAGAGCCCCACTAGTCTGAGACTTTATGATCATGAGTTTGATTCGTTTGGGACACTAGGTTCAAGAGTCCCACTGGCTTGGAACTCTTCAGGAGTTTCATATTGATGAAACACTATTGACCAGATATCCATCTGATTGAAACTCTATATTTATTAAAGAATTAATTAGTAATTTGATTGTTAATTAGCTGAATTTGATTGAGCGATGAGGATTTGATCATGTTCGATCGAATTGGATTCAATTGGGTTTGATCCGATCAGGTCATGAGATGACCTAATCGCTATGGGAGATTTGACCTTGATTTGATCACAACCTGGACCTAATTAATTTCTAATTTGATTAGAATTTTATTGAGTTGGGTTAAGCATAAATTAGTTGGGTTTAACTAGGTCTAGTTGGGTCTAGATTAATTGGTTTGGTTGGAACCAATTAAGACTAAGTCAAATAAGTTTGAATTTGAACCTTCCTTCTCCCTTTGCCACCCTGCTTTGACTTTTCCACACACTATCTCATGCACACTTTGGTTTTGCATGAGAATTCTCACACATAGAAGGTATCTGCACCCCCTCCTCTTTCTGCCTTTGACTTGGTCCAAGTGTTGGATCAGATTAGATTTAAGTTGAATTTTGAATTCAACTTGAGTTGGTTGGTTTGGTTGAAACTTTCCAACTCCCTCTCATGCTTATCCATTCACCACGCCCCATGAGAAATGTTACTTGATTTTTTTTTATGCATTTTCTAAAGGTGGGTGTGTAGAAGGAGAGTCATTCTATGTGTCAAACATCCAAGTGTGGGCACTGGATAGGGATAAGAAGGTTTTTGATTTTGATGTTTGTTGGGAGGTTGAAACAAGTTCAACCTCCAACCCTGATCTCTTTCCATGCACCTTTTCCATGGTATTTCATGTCAATAAATTATGAAAATTTTTGTGCATGCATGAGAAGGGGTTAGAATTCCATGGTAAAAGTTTCAAAGTGATTGGGGATTGGTTCTAGGCAAAAAAAATCCTAGAGTGAAGGTGATTAGGGTCCTATAGCACTTTATTTTTTCCTCATACCTCTCTTCTCTTCTGATTTTTACCTCTAAGGACACCTAATTTTTAGATATGATCTAAATAGATTTATAGATCTAAAAGTCATCTTTCCATAATATCTTGTTTCATGGAAAAACTCTACACAGAGAGGGCGTGAGAGGGTTTACAATGCATTAGGGTTTTGGGGCCGAGTTAAACCCTAGATTTGGGTATCTAGGTTCGAGTGGAGAGATCGAGTGCTGTGAGCATCGGATTGCCACCAAACTTTGCACACCTCTTCATCATCCTCCAATATTTATGTTATAATTTTTTGGAGTATCTAAAAACTCATAAAGTAGTCAATCGATTGGATCAATCATGATCAACTGTTGAAGACCCTAACGAAGAGCTAGCACTCTAGTAGGGCTGATCAAGACCAGGAGCTCCGTGTGGACCAACCATAGAGGCCGAACAAGTGTGTAGATATAGCATGATGCCAGAGCCTATTTTGATGAATTCAGATCATGGAGATCAGCTATCCACACATCGGTATCGAGTTTTGAACTCGTATCGATTAGCAAAAATGATTTGCTGATCGATTGCATTTTATTTTACTATTACATATTACCATGTCTAGATCCTAAGTAGGATAATTGATTAGATCAATGCATGCTATAGAATTAATATTAGATTAATTTTAGCTTTCATTATATTTTATTCAAAAAAGTTTTCAAAAAGCATGCCCTAAATCCTGCTCGATTTTCTTCAAATGGTATCAGAGCAAGGGTTGCTTGACATGTTAATATGTTAATTAGAAAGATTAAATACTTACGTATTTGATATGTATTTAATCCAAATAACTTAGTAATCGAGGGTGAATGAGCCATCAAGCTGTCTGATCATAAGGGATAAGTATGGTTTAAAGGCCATCTCCTTCCATTTAGTGGGGATCCCTTATGGTGATAGGGGTGCCACTATGAACTCATTCATTAAGATGAACAGTGAAATAATTTGATTGAAATTATTTCAATTAAAATGTTAAACATGAATATGTTTAGATTAGATCTAAAAGATAATTCATGATTTAATTTTTAATATGCCTTATTTTTTATTATGAGATTAGTAATAGGATTGCTATTTATGAAATAAGCTGACCCATTTGTGAAATGAGTCAATCCATTTGGTAATCAAAAAATACAATCTTTCAAAATTAAAAAATTATTTTTAAAATATCAAGCCCCAACCCATCAGCTCAAAAACTTAATTAAAAGAATTAAGTATCTCATAGAATCTAGAATTATAAATTAAAGATTCTAAGATATAAGCATAAGCTATGGGTTAAAGGGTTACATGAATTAGGTCCATTAATTGGGTTAGTCCTAAGGTTAGTTATAGAATGGATTAATCTAGAGTAATTGATCAAATATAATCAAGTGTTAAATTAGATTAGGTCAAAGACACTCTAGACTCAACTTCAATAGTTGTAGTTGAATGAGTCCATATCTTTAACTAGATCAAGATGGACTTGATTTATGGCTAAGCGGTCTAGTCTAAAATTACTAGGTTAATCAAATTAAACCTAATTAATTAGTTGGTGTCTAAGGTAAGTTTGGCAGTCTAGATTAGTGGTTTTTAATTAGAAGCTACTTGCACTGATTCAATCTTTGATGAGTTAATGGCATATCCCTTCCACTGATCTCACTTGGCCGACATGGTTGATTAGAATTTGATTAGATCACTTGATGATTCGAGCTGACCCATGTTACTAGGAATCAGTTTGATTGATTTCAATCAGTAAGATTGAATTAGGTGCCCATGGACCTAGATTGATCCTAGTCCTAACCTATTGACTTGGTGAAGTCAGTGGGAGGATTTGACTTGGTGAAGTCAGTGGGAGAAATTGGTCCGTATCCTTTCTATCCTTAAATCATAAGTAACCTAAATTCCCTAAATTATTAGATCCTTAAAATGACTAAGTTATGGGGATAACCGAGTCATAGCCTCCCATTAAGGTGAACAGTAATGAGTCCAATTTTTTGGATGGACATTGGAGGTGCCTAACACCTGATGTTCATCTGGATATTGAAATTATGGTCTATTATATAATGATTAGGTTGCACTCTCTTAATGGTGATTAGGTTAGCTAGAGCCTATCTTGGGCCTAGTCATCATTGGTTTGATGCATCGAATTCAATCATGTTAATGATTGGACCTAACCAGACCTTTTCGATGGAGGCTAAAGCCTACTAAATTGACTTCTAGAGAAAAATCTAATTATTAAAAATTATTTAAAAAAATAATTGATTGTGAACCTACTTATAGATACGCACAAGTTAGCCAGAGCCTACCTCGAGCCCGTTTGTAGTCTATACGGATTTCAGTACCCACTAAGAAGTTAGTGTAATTTCTCGAATTGGAGGTAGAGGCTATCAATTCGCTAAAAATTATGGAAGGATCTTTAGACTAAAGTCCAAGTCTTTAGGATTAATTAATTCAAGTACTAATAAGGTTTCATATTTTTTTTTAGATAAATAGAATGACTATGTTAGTCTGCTCCATTCACTATTGGACAGTGGTAAGTGTTTAAGAACTAAGAATGAGTAGTCTAGTATTGACCCTAATCAAGCAGACCTAAAGAGAAATTGACCTCTTGACTCAAATAGATTGAACAGAAAAAATCAGCAAGTGATTACTGATCAAGGCTGTTATATGATAATACCTTGCAATTTCTCTATTTGTGATACATCTACCTGGGTATTAGATATCGAAAGTCCGATTCATATATGCAATTCATTGCATAAACATCAAATTGGTAGAAAGTTTAAGAATGGCGATAGGTTTCTAAATGTTGGGAATGGAAGTAAAGTTCCAGTCCTAGCATTGGAAACTCTTGAGCTATTTTTCAAAGATAAAAATATCATTTTAAGTGATTGTCACTATTGTCCATCTTTTATGATGAACACAATATCTGTTAGGTTTTTGGCCTAGGATTCTTATTATTTATCAATAAAAAAAAATTATTATAATATTATTATGAATAATATTATAGTAATGTAAGGATAATTAAGAAATCGTATTTATATTTTATCACAGTCTGTTAGTGTAATGTACACATCAAACAAATGCCCAAAGCTAGATCATGTCTTCGATGCCTATCTTCGACACTATAGACTTGGTCATATAAACAAGAATAGGATAAACAGGTTAGTCAAGGAGAATATCCTTGATATCGATGATTGCGAATCATTGAATACCTGTAAGTCCTGTCTACTTGGTAAGATAACCGAATCACCTTTTATTGGAAAAGGTGAATGGGCCACTGAGCTTCTGGGTCTAGTACATACTGATGTATGTGAATCCATGAACATATGTGCTAAAGATGGATTCTACTACTTCATTATATTTACTTACGATCTATCTAGATAAGGGTATGTCTATCATATGAAGAATAAATCTAATTTATTTGAAATGTTCAAATGACATCAAAATAAGGTAGAAAAATAAATTGGAAAGAGTATTAAAACTCCTCAGTCAAACTGAGGAGGTGAATACCTTTCCAACGAGTTTTTGACAAATCTAGGAGAGAATGGAATTCTCTCACAATGGATTCCTCCTGGAACACCATAGCATAATGGTGTATTAGAAAGGAGGAATCGAATCCTATTGGACATGGTTCGGTCCATGATGGGGTTTGCGAGTCTGCCGATTTCATTCTGGGGTTATGTATTCGAGACTACTTGTTATGCTTTGACTTTTCCACACCCTATCTCACGTACACTTTGATTTTGCATAAGAATTCTCACACACAGAAGGTATTTGTGCCCCCTCCTCTTTCTACCTTTGACATAGTCCAAGTGTTGGATCAGATTAGATTTAAGTTGAATTTTAAATTCAACTTGAGTTGGTTGGTTTGGTTGAAACTTTCCAACTTCCTCTCATGCTTATCCATTCACCACGCCCCTTGAGAAATGTTACTTGATTTTTTTTTATGCATTTTCTAAAGGTGGGTGTGCAGAAGGAGAGTCATTCTACATGTCAAACATCCAAGGAGAAATGTTACTTGATTTAGCACTCCAATAGGGCTGATCAAGATCAGGAGCTCCGTGTGGACCAACCATAGAAGCCGAACAAGTGTGTGGCTGCAGCATGATGCTAGAGCCTATTTTGATGGATTTAGATCATGGAGATAGCTATCTACGCATAGGTATTGAGTTCTGAACTCGTATTGATCAACAAAAATGATTTGCTGATCGATTGCATTTTGTTTTTCTATTACATATTACCATGTCTAGATCCTGAGTAGGATAATTGATTAGATCAATGCATGCTATAGAATTAATATTAGATTAATTTTAGCTTTCACTGTATTTTATTCAAAAAAAGTTCACAAAAAGCATGCCCTAAACCCTGCTCGATTTTCTTCAAATGGTATCAGAGCAAGGGTTGCTTGACATGTTAATATGTTAATTAGAAAGATTAAATGCTTACATATTTGATATGTATTTAATTCAAATAACTTAGTAATCGAGGGTGAATGAGCCACCAAGCCGTCCGATCATAAGGGACAAGTATGGTTTAAAGGCCATCTCCTTTCATTCAGTGGGGATCCCTTATGGCGATAGGGGTGCCACTGTGAACTCATTCATTAAGATGAATAGTGAAATGATTTGATTGAAATTATTTCAATTAGAAAGTTAAACATGAATATGTTTAGATTAGATCAAAAAGGTAATTCTTGATTTAATTTTTAATATGCCTTATTTTTTGTTATGAGATTAGCAATAGAATTGCTATTTATGAAATGAGCCGACCCATTTGTAAAATGAGTCAACCCATTTGGTGAATAGAAAATAAAATTTTTTAAAATTTAAAAATTATTTTAAAAATATCGAACCCCAATCCATCAGTCTAAAAACTTAATTAAAAGAATTAAGTATCTCATAGAATCCAGAATTATGAATTAAAGATTCTAAGACATAAGCATAAGCTATGGGTTAAAGGGTTAGATGAATTAGGTCCATTAATTGGGTTAGACCTCTGGTTAGTTAAAGAATGGATTAATCTAGAGTAATTGATCAAATCTAATCAAGTGTTAAATTAGATTAGGTCAAGGACACTCTAGACTCAACTTCAATAGTTGTAGTTGAATGAGTCCATATCTTAACTAGATCAAGATGGACTTGATTTATGGCTAAGCGGTCTAGTCTAAAATTACTAGGTTGATCAGATTAAATCTAATTAATTGGTTGGTCTCTAAGGTAAGTTTGGTAGTCTAGATCAGTAGTTTTTAATTGGGAGCTACTCGCACTGATTCAATCTTTGATGAGTTAATGGCATATCCTTTCCACTGATCTCACTTACCTGGCCGACATGGTCGATTAGAGTTTGATTAGATCACTTGATGATTCGAGCTAACCCATGTCACTAGGAATTAGTTTGACTGATTTCAATCAGTAAGACTGAATTAGGTGCCCATGGACCTAAATTAATCCTAATCCTAACCTATTGACTTGGTGAAGTCAGTGGGAGGATTTGACTTGATGAAGTCAATGGGAGAAATTGATCCATGTCCTTTCTATCCTTAAATCATAACTAACTTAAATTTTTTAAATTATTAGATCCTTAAAATGACCAAGTTATGGAGATAACCAAGTCATAGCCTCCCATTAAGGTGAACAACAATAAGTCCAATTTTTTGGATGGACATTGGAGGTGCCTAACACCTGATGTTCATCTGGATATTGAAATTACGGTCCATCATATGATGATTAGGTTGCACTCTCTTAATAGTGATTGGGTTAGCCAGAGCCTATCTTGGGCCTAGTCATTATTGGTTTGATGCACTGAATTCAGTCATATTAATGGTTGGACCTAACCAGACCTTTTCAGTGGAGGCCAATGAAGCGAAATCCTGATTTTTCGGACCAGGTTCGTTCAGATCTGATCAGATCAAGAGATATATTTCAAAAATTTTTCTCTTGATTCCAATCAGATCTTGATGTGTTTTACATCTGATTCTTATTATTTTAATAAATAAAATAAAATAAAAATAAATTAAATCAAATTTA
The DNA here is from genome assembly GCA_006176705.1 of Cocos nucifera. Taxonomy (NCBI): domain Eukaryota; kingdom Viridiplantae; phylum Streptophyta; class Magnoliopsida; order Arecales; family Arecaceae; genus Cocos; species Cocos nucifera. The sequence continues at coordinate 124,305 of QRFJ01000810.1, read as the reverse complement.
ATTTACCTGAATTTGGGTAATCCTATTACCCGATTGATGATCCTGTTTGCAGCAGAAGGTTCTGGATCTAGCCACGCAAGCGCCTGGCCTCTATCGGTATCCACTCAGGCTAGATTTTGAGATCCTCTTCTTCTCTATCACACCTCAAAAAATTAGATCTGGCTCTGATCTGGAGGATCTTCAAAACTTCTTTTGAAGATAAGCAGTCGTCCTTTTGCAGCAGTGCAGCCTTCTTATTTTTGATCACCTTTCTTTGATCTGGATCGCACCAACCAAGGTCCAAAACTCTTTTGGACGTGGAGTGGAGAAGGAGAAGAAGCTTTGGCGTGAAGGAGGAGGGGAGAGGCAGCCTTAGGGCATGGGGTTTTCAATTCTCAATTGAATCTTTTACTGAGTTGGGCACAGGGTCCTTTTTATAGACTAAGCGTGATCCAACTCCTCTTCCTCCCAACCAATCACAACCCTTTGTGAAATCAGATCTAAATCTGATTGGTGGGAATAGAGACCCCTGGATTCCTACTTAGAGGGTGCCTAAGACCAATCAAAGTTGGTTTTAGGGAGAACTCTAATTGGAATCCAAAAGAGAGGTGGAGTCCTTGTCCAACAAGGACTCCATGCGCCCTCCTCCTTGCCAGGTTCTGGCAGGGGGACAGGCCCCCACCAGCTCTCCAATAGGTGCATGACATGTGGTCAAAAGTCAAAGTGTCAATGGTCAATGTTTGACCAGTCAAAGGTAGACTTTTGACCAAAGTCAAAGAACAAGAAATGGTAGGTGACCAAAAATGGCAAGTAGTGTCTTACAAATAAGACAACCTTTTCTGACTTGGACAACCTCTAATCAGACCATATGAGGGCCTCTGTTTGAGCACAAACTCCTTTGGCTCAGATAGGACAACTTATTTATGATATCAAAAGAAGAACGTTAGGTTCAATCGAGTGCTAGCACGATTTTCTTGAACCTAATTGAATCTCATTCAGATCAATTGAACTAGATCAGTTCAATTGATGATCACCAGATTCAAACCCTTGTTTGTGTGACCCAGTTAGGTTTAGTTCTATATGGTAATGGGATATGTCATGATCTTTATCATCGACATCATCGAAACTCCTTTCGATGGATCAGAACTCTTCTGATTCGAACAGCTAGAATGATCGATCATCTAAATCATTCTAATTGCTCCCAAAATCCACCAGTGACACCTAGCAGTATATGGTGGCAACCCATCAGAGCTGAATGTGAATCTCTTGGTGCAGCTATCTGTGTGATTAAGTTCTTCTATCTTGAGCCCCGATCAATGTAATTCGAGACACTTGTTATGCTTTGCACTTTTCCACACCCTATCTCACGTACACTTTGATTTTGCATAAGAATTCTCACACACAGAAGGTATTGTGCCCCCTCCTCTTTCTACTTTGACTAGTCCAAGTGTTGGATCAGATTAGATTTAAGTTGAATTTTAAATTCAACTTGAGTTGGTTGGTTTGGTTGAAACTTTCCAACTCCCTCATGCTTATCCATTCACCACGCCCCTTGAGAAATGTTACTTGATTTTTTTTTATGCATTTTCTAAAGGTGGGTGTGCAGAAGGAGAGTCATTCTATCATGTCAAAACATCCAAGGAGAAATGTTATTGATTTACAACTCCAATAGGGCTGATCAAGATCAGGAGCTCCGTGTGGCCAACACATAGAAGCGAACAAGTGTGTGCTCGCAGCATGATGCTAGAGCCTATTTTGATGGATTTAGATCATAGGAGATCAGCTATCTACGCATAGGTATTGAGTTCTGAACATCGTATTGATCAACAAAATTATTTGCTGATCGATTGCATTTTGTTTTCTATTACATATTACCATGTCTAGATCCTGAGTGATAATTGATTAGATCAATGCATGCTATAGAATTATATTAGATTAATTTTAGCTTTCACTGTATTTATTCAAAAAAAGTTCACAAAAGCATGCCCTAAACCCTGCTCGATTTTCTTCAAATGGTATCAGAGCAAGGGTTGCTGACATTGTTATATGTTAATTAGAAAGATATAATGCTTACTATATTTGATATGTATTTTATTCAAATAACTTAGTAATTCGAGGGTGAATGAGCACCAAAGCCGTCCGATCATAAGGGACAAGTAGGTTTAAAGGCCATCTCCTTTCATTCAGTGGGGATCCTTATGCGCATAGGGGTGCCACTGTAACTCATTCATTAGAATGAATAGTTGAATGATTTGATGAAATTATTTCAATTAAGAAGGTTAACATGAATATGTTTAGATTAGATCAAAAAGGTAATTCTTGATATTAATTTTAATATGCTTATTTTTTGTTATGAGATTAGCAATAGATTGCTATTTATGAAATGAGCCGACCCATTTGTAAAATGAAGTCAACCATTTGGTGAATAGAAAATAAAATTTTTAAAATATAGATACACGGGTTAGCCAGAGCCTACCTCAGGCCCGTCTGTAGTCTATACAGATTTCAGTACCCACTAAGGAGTTAGTGTAATTACTCGAATTAGAGGTAGAGGCTACCAATTGGCTAAAAATTATGGAAGAACCTTTAGACTAAAGTTCAAGTCTTTAGGATTAATTAATTCAAGTACTAATAAGGTTTCATATTTTTTTTTAGATAAATAGAATGACTAGTGTTAGTCTGCTCCATTCACTATTGGACAGTGGTAAGCATTTAGGATCTAAGAATGAGTAGTCTAGTGTTGACCCTAATCAAGCAGACCTAAAGAGAAAATGACCTCTTGACTCAAATAGACTGAACAGGAAAAATTAGCAAGTGATTACTAATCAAGGCTGTTATATGATAACATCTTGCAATTTCTCTGTTTGTGATACATCTACCTAGGTATTAGATACCAAAAGTTCGATTCATATATGCAATTCGTTGCATAAACTTCAAATTGGTAGAAAGTTTAAGAATGGTGATAGATTTCTGAATGTTGAAAATGGAAGTAAAGTTCTAGTCCTAGCATTGGGAACTCTTGAGCTATTTTTCAAAGATAAAAATATCGTTTTAAGTGATTGTCACTATTGTCCATCTTTTATGATGAACACAATATCTGTTGGATTTTTGGCCCAGGATTGTTATTATTTATCAATAAAAGAAAATTATTATAATATTATTATGAATAATGTTACAATAATGCGAGGATAATTAAGAAATGGTATTTGTATTTTACCATGCCTATTAGTATAATGTACACGTCAAACAAATGCCCAAAGCTAGATCATGTCTCCGATGCTTATCTTTGACACTGTAGACTTGGTCATATAAATAAAAATAGGATAAACAGGTTAGTCAAGAAGAATATCCTTGACATCGATGATTGCGAATCATTGAATACTTGTAAGTTCTATCACTTGGTAAGATGATCAAATCACCTTTTATTGGAAAAGGTGAACGGGCCACTGAGCTTCTGGATCTAGTACACACTGATGTATGTGAATCCATGAACATATGTGCTAGAGATGGATTCTACTACTTCATTATATTTACTTACGATCTATCTAGATAAGGTAATGTCTATTTTATGATGAATAAATCTGATTCATTTAAAATATTCAAACGATATCAAAATGAGGTAGAAAAATTACTTGGAAAGAGTATTACAACTCTTCAGTCAGACCGAGGAGGTGAATACCTTTCCAATGAATTTTTGACAAATCTAGGAGAGAATAGAATTCTCTCATAATGGACCCCTCTTGGAACACCACAGCATAATGGTGTATCAGAAAGAAGGAATCCAACCCTATTGGACATGGTGCGGTCCATGATGGGGTTTGCGAGTCTATCGATTTCATTCTGGGGTTATTTATTAGAGACTGCTTGTTATGTTTTGAATGTTGTTCCGAGCTAGTCTATTACAAAGACTCCATATGAGATATGAACTGGTTGTAAGCCGACACTCTATCACTTTAGGTTGGGGATGTCCAGCTTATGTAAAATATTTGCAACCAGAAAAGCTTGGACCTAGATCCGATAAATAATTGTTCATAGGGTACCCCAAGGAAACTAAGGGTTATTACTTCTACCTTGCTGAAGAACAAAAAGTGTTCGTCGGTAATAGGGTAGTCTTTTTAGAAAAGGAGTTTCTTATGGAAGGAACAGCTGTCTCTAATATTAAGCTTGGTGAAGTTCAATAGGTAGAAGAACCAACACATTCTAGTGAACCTGCAAAACTAGATTTGATAAGATCAAATCTAGAGCCCATTGAAGAGGTACCTTTAAGGAGATCCGATAGAGTACCACATCAACCAGACAAATACTATGATTTTTTGATCCGAGATGGTGATCCTGTTGAACTCGATAAGAATGATGAGGATCTGATCACCTACATGGATGCTATGTATGAGTTCGACTCTGATAAGTGGTTGGAAGCCATGAAGTCCGAAATGGAGTCCATGAATATCAACAGTGTATGGACACTGGTTGATCCACCTAAAGGGATAAAACCCATTAGGTGTAAGTAGATTTTCGAAAGAAAAAAGGGCGTAGATGGAATGGTGGAGACCTATAAAGCCCATTTGGTTGCTATGGAATATCATCAGTGTTATGGTATTGACTATGATGAGACATTTTTTTTTGGTGGTAATGCTCAAGTCCATTCAGATTATACTTGCGATAGTAGTATACCTAGACTATGAGATCTAGCAAATGAATGTGAAGATAGCTTTTCTAAATAAAGAGCTAGATGAAGAGGTGTATTTGATACAGCCTGACGGTTTCACATCCACAGACGAGTCCAAGGTGTGCAAGCTTTAAAGATCCATCTATGGATTGAAGCAGGCATCTCAGAGTTGGAACATGCATTTTGATAAAGTGATCAAAATGTATGGCTTCGTTAAGAAAGAAGAAGAATCCTGCATTCATAAATAGGCTAACGATTCTGTAGTTATATTTTTTGTATTGTATATGGATGATATTCTCTTAATCGAAAATGACATTCCTGCACTACAGGGAATAAAGGTTTAGCTGTCATCTCAGTTCTTCATGAAGGACTTAGGAGAAGCTTCCTACATCCTAGGGATGAAGATCTATAGGGATAGTTCTAAAAGGTTGCTTGGATTATCTCAGTCCACGTACCACGATACCATGCTGAAAAGGTTCAGCATGGAGAATTTCAAAAATGGCTATCTTCCAATAGGCTATAGAATTGCTCTCTCAAAGAGGGATTATCCGACAACTCCTCAAGAGAGAGAATATATGAGTAGAATACCATTTGCTTCAATAGTGGGTTCTATTATGTACGGCATGACGTGTATAAGACCAGACATGGCATACTCGCTAGGGGCAGTGAGTAGATATCAGTCTGATCTGAGTGAGCATCACTGGAAGGTTGTAAAGATAATCCTGAAGTATTTAAGAAATACCAAGGATCAGTGGCTCATCTATGGAGATATTGACTTGAAACTTGTGGGATATACTGATTTTAATTTTCAGTCAGATCATGATGATAGCAAGAGTATGTTAGGATATGTGTTTACCCTGAACGGTGGAGCGGTCTACTGGAAGAGTTTCAAGTAGCACACTATGGCCGATTCTATGTACGAGATAGAGTATATCATGGCATCCGATGTTGCGAAGGAAGCTGTATGGCTGTGAAAGTTCATCGATGAGCTGGGAGTGGCATCCTTCTTGGATGGTTTGATTCTGCTTTACTGTGATAGTGGAGCCATAGCTCAAGCAAAGAAGCCAAAGGCATATCAGCGCACCAAGCATATTCTGCATCGCTACCACATTGTACGAGAGATCATGGAATGAGATGATGTCAAATATGGCCGACCCATTTATCAAGGCTCTCAGAATCAAAGAGTTCGACATCACAAATGGAAGATGGCTAATCGATACTGTTCTGAGTGGCTTTAGTGTATGTGGGAGCTATTGAAAATTGTATCTTAAAGTCAATCATCTAGATTATAGATGGTTGAGCTAAATATAATTATACATAAATTATTAATAAATAAAATTATTATTTTGGCATTTTCATTGCTTTATGCATCTTCATATAATGAGCTCTTTTATGATGAAGTCCTTAGGACTATCTAGACTCGATAAAGAAGGATTTATCATTTAGACCTTAAACCAGTTCACAATCAAATGAATCATTATTATCCAGGACGACGACGTATCGAGTGTAGGTCATTGTGTGCCATAAGTGTTGGTTGTCCTCTTAACCAAGAAGTATGGAGATACTGTTATGACATGAAGGTGAAGTGTAGGGATATATTTCACTGAACGTGATCCAACTATGGAGCTCTCTTCTGCCAAGAGTTGCTCATGAAGGATATGGATATATGTGTCTCTTAGACTTGAGATCACCACCGTGACTTACAAGCAACTCACTGTACTTAGGTACTGGACTATCTAAATTTTTAATTCAGTGATGGAAGGCTACTAGGTGCAATCAAGTACTTGGCTTGTCGGTGCATGAGTCAAGATGGGATTGACCCCTCCAACTGTTGGAGCAAGTGTATCGTTGTATTTCAATTTAGCAAATTCTCGATCGGGATAGTCCATATGATGGATGCTAAGTTTTGAAATATACTGTGGATGAATTTTAGGGTTGGTAATAAATCCTAGATCATTCTTTGAGCATCGAGATCAAGGGGATGAATTATATGGTAACCATATGCCACAGGTTCGTCGATGTTGCATTGCAATTTTTTGACCTATCCGAACGTCGGATACCATTGCTAGATGGTCACACTGATTGGTATAAAAAAATTAATTTCTATGCTACGAGCTTAAGATTTGAATCTATGGGGTCACACACAATAGGAGTTCCTACCTGATCTGATGGCTGATATTGAGTCTCGATGACCTAGGACTCTATGGTCAAGAGTCCCACTAGATTGGGACTCTGTGACCAAGAGTCCACTGGATTGGTATTCTGATTCCTACTTATTTGGGACTTTCTGATCAAGAGTCCCACTAGTCTGAGACTCTATGATCATCAGTTCGATCGTTTGGGACACTAGGTTCAAGAGACCCACTAGTTTGGGACTCTTCATGAGTTTCATATTGATGGGACTCTATTGACCAGATACCCATCCGATTGAGACTCTATATTTATTAGAGGATTAATTAATAATTTAATTACTAATTAGCTTAATTCAATTGAGCAATGAGGATTTGATCATGTTCGATCAAATCGGATTCAATTGGGTTTGACTCAATCAGGTCATGAGATAACCTAATCGGTTTGGGAGATTTGACCCTGATTTGATCAGGACCTAAACCTAACTAATTTCTAATTTGATTAAGATTTTATTTGATTGGGTTAAGCCTAAATTAGTTGGGTTTAACCTACTCTAATTGGGTCTAGATTAATTGGTTTGGTTGAAACCAATTAAGACTAAGTTAAATAAGTTTGAATTTGAACCTTTCTTCTCCCTGCACCACCCTGCTTTGACTTTTCCACACCCTATCTCATGCACACTTTGGTTTTGCATAAGAATTCTCACACACATAAAGTATCTACACCCCCTCCTCTTTCTAACTTTGACCTGATCCAAGTGTTGGATCAGAGTGGATTTAAGTTGAATTTTGAATTCAACTTGAGTTGGTTGGTTTGGTTGAAACTTTCCAACTCCCTCTCATGCTTATCCATTCACCACGCCCCTTGAGAAATGTTACATGATTTCTTTTTGTATTTTTTCTAAAGATGGATGTGCAGAAGGAGAGTCCTTCTACGCATCAAACATCCAGGGGTGGGCGTTGGATAGGGATAAGAAGGTTTTTGAATTTGATGTTGGTTGGAAGGTTGAAACAAGTTCAACCTCCGACACTTATCTCTTTTCATGCACCTTTACCATGGTATTTCACATCAATAAATTTTAAGAATTTTTTTACATGCATAAGAAGGGGTTGGCATTTTTTGGTAAAAATTTCAAAGTGATTGGGCATTTGTTTTGGGTGAAAAAAATCCTAGAGTGAAGGAGAGTAGGGTCCTGCAGCACTTTATTTTTCCATCATATCTCTCTTCTCTTCTAATTTTCACCTTTAAGGACACCCAATTTTTAGATATGATCTAAATATGGTTTATAGATCTAAAAGTCATCTTTCCACAAAAACTTATTTCATAGAAAAACTCTATACAGAGATGGTGTGAGAGGATTTTTAGTGCATCAAGGTTTTGGGGCCAAGTGAAACCCTAGATTTGGGTATCTAGGTTCGGGTTGAGAGATCGAGTGCTGTGAGCATTGGATCGCCACCAAACTTTGTACACCTCTTCATCATCCTTCAGTATTTGTGTTATAATTTTCTAGAGTATCTAAGAAATCAGAAAGTAGATGATCGATTAAATCAATCATAATCAACCATCGAAGGCCCCGACGAGGAGCTAGCACTCCAATGGGGCTGATCGGGATCAAAAACTCTATATGGACCAACCATAGAGGCTAGACAAGTGTGGAGCTATAGCATGACACCAGATCCTATTCTGATAGATTTAGATCATAGAGATCAGCTATCCATGCATAGGTATGGAGTTCTGAACTCATATCGACCAGCAAATATGATTTGCTGATCGATTATATTTTATTTTTCTATTACATATTACCATATCTAGATCCTAAGTAGTATAATTAATTAGATCAATGCATGCTATAGAATTAATATTAGATTAATTTTAGCTTTCATTGTATTTTATTCAAAAAAATGTTTTCGAAAAGCATGTCCTAAACCCTACTTGATTTCCTTCAGGAATATGTTAGGATTAGTGGTGCTCCCAAGCCTTGAGAGCCCATTGGAGGAGTTAGGGTGTTGGCTCTGGAAGACTAGGACAAGTATGGTCCTAGGGCTAGGACCGTTTTGGTCCTAGGGTGGAGATTCAGCCCTCCATGATCATAAGACCCTAGTTTGGATCTCATGGGTGCTACTCAGAGTTTGGACTAGATTTGGATCTATGGAATTGAGTGCATGATCTGACCATGGTGAAGAAAATACTACTTTTTCTACCACAGGATCGATCTGATCTGACCAAATCTACAAAAAATATTTTAAAATTTTTTTATAAAGTCTAATCAGATCAAAGAGTTCTCTGATCTAATTATAATGATCTAATATTAAATCTAAAATTAAGAATTAAATCAGATATAAACTTTATACCTAATTGGGTAATCTGATTATCCTGTCGATGATCTATGGAAGCTTAGGATTCTGGATTATGTGACGCATATGCCTAGCCTCTACCAGAGTCCACTCAGACTAGATCTAGAGGTGCTCTCCTTCAGAATTTGATCATCAAAAATTAGATCTAAATCTGATCTATAGAGCCTTCAGAATAATCAAAGAAGGCTGGATGTTCGTTTCGTCTCACGAATAGGTTATCTTCTTCCTGATCTATGCACCAAAGCTTGTTTGATCTTCCTCCTGAATTTGTGCACAACATTTGGTGTGAAGACAGAGAGGAAATTAGAAAGAGGGAGGCATGGAGAAAGGGAGAGGATGGCAACATATTGGGGCTTGAGGCGGGGAGCATCAACTATGTGAAACCTTAGGGCACAGGGTCTCTTAAATAGAGCCTTGCGCCACCTCAGTGTTCCAATCAATCAAGCAACTAATTGCTTGATTTGTTTTTGACTTTTAGTAGATTTTCCATGCCAATATGCATCAGAACTGCTGCCCCAAACTTCCCATATTTGTCCTACAAGGTGGATAAGGAAAGAGGGAGGAAGTTGAGTGTGTAAGGAAATCTTCCTTCTCTCTTAGAATTTGATCTAAATCAAAAATCTTTGACCGATCAAAATTGGATTTTGACCAAGTCAAAGCCCATCCATTAGGGCACATGCCTAGGGGAACGTGCATCCTCTCCATGCTGTACCAAAAGGATGGGGGTGCGCACCCCTAGAAAATTATCACGGGGCGTGTACCCCTGATCCCTTCTTTCTTACAACAAGGTCAACCTTTGACCCTGGTGTGCGACAGAAAAAGGTAGGTGATCAAAAATGGAAAGTGACCAAAAATGGTAGGTGTTATCCTAAAAATCATCTGATGAATTAAGGCAATCCAAACTCCAATCATAGTTTTGGTTAAGTCAAACTCATCCATGATGAACTAGAAAGATTATAGAAGAAGAATATTAGGTTCAATCATGTGCTAGCTTGATTTTCTTGAACTTAATCGAATCTAATCCAAAATAATTGAACTAACTCAGTCTAATTGATCACAATCAGACTCAAATCCTTATATGTGTGATCCAGTTAGATTCAATTCTATATGGTAATGAGATATATTATGATCTCTATCATTGACATCATCGAAACATCTTTCAATGGATCAGAACTTTTTTGATTCAAATAATTGAAATGATCGATCATCAAGACCATTCTAATTGCTCCCAAAATTCATTAGTAACACTTAGTAGCATATGGTGGCAACCCATTAGAATTGAAAGTAAATCTCTCGGTGTAGCTATCTGTGTGAATCAATTCTACTATCATGAGTCCCGACAGAATTAGGGTTTAAGGTAAACTCATCAAAACCCAACATCCGTCACATGAATAAATCATTTAATTTGAGTCTGATGTGAAATCCTAATAGAAAACTCTTTTCTATTATATCACACTGCCATGGCCATGGGCTTAAAGGCTCGATCTCATGATCATTACAATACTACTCCTCCACTACCGAGGTTGATAGATCCCATCTTGGTGCAATCCAGTTCCTGCAACAAACATGTTATAGCCAACATATACCTCAGGATTTCGAATGGCTAGGAGATCGAGTTATGATGCAGTCAAACTATAACACACTCAAGGTGAACTGTCGATGCTCCTTAGGTCAAAGAACCTGACATACAACTACAGCATCGAGCCAGTCATCGACGAGGAGGTAGACTTTCTTATGATTGCTCGAGGTGGTCACGCTCAGTACCCTCATTCTCTAACGAGTACCTATACTTTTGCTATGATATCTCCACATCGTAGATACAAGATTCATCTATCCTAAGAAATCGATCGTACACCAATCTTTCGGATCGATCATCATCCTTATGACGATCCTACGATCGAATGCAGTTTATGATTTAATTATAAAAATTTATATTTTAAATTTTTAACTCTTAAAAATTTGAATTATCATTATCATTAATTTTAAGGATGTATTACAGATACTTTTAAATACACATTATGATAAAAAATAATTTATTTATTAATTTATAGTTAAAATTATAAAATTATCCTTAGAAGTGTATTACAAGTGCTAGCCAATCTGGCTTCTAGGATATACATCTAACATATGGGTGTACATGAATTTGGATGAGTGCATTCTGACCGAGTTAGCCTAGGAAGTTTTTTACAAATTAGGATTTTGGTCCAGGTATAGGTATATATATACATGTATATTGTAAACCTTAGGTTGTGAGATAAAAAGTAATAAAGATCACTATTTTCTCCCACATTTTTCTCTCTCCCTGGTATCTTCACATGCCAAGGTGCCTTAGAGGGCGCGCCTCCAAGCTTGGAGGAAGAAGGTGCGCCACTATTATTTCAGCCTCCATGGATCATCAAGCAATCCTGCACCATAGTTGGTATGAGAGCTATCTTGAGGAGAAGGTGTGAGGTGAGATACAACGATGGAAGAACACAAAAAAAAGGTGAGATGCAACGATGGAAGAACACAAAAAAAAAAAAAGAAGAAAAGTTATCTTGGGAGGCCGGCAGGGTCCCTCTTTCTTCCTCTCGATTGGCGGTGGCCGGTGATTGAATGCCAATCTCGGGCTTAGCGGCCGACAATCAGCGAACTAGCGAGTGGAGACAATTTTCGGTGATCAGGTGGTCGAGCATGGCATGCGGAGGTGGATCATGTAGGTGGTCGGCGGTGGCGCTCATGGGCAGAACACGGGAGATCCGGAGGGGGGCAGCATGGCTGTCTTCTTCTTTGGGGAGGAATGTCGCAGGTAGCGATGGCGACTCTGATGGTGGCACACGACAGCATGCATGCATGCGAGCAGTGACGACCAAGCCGGCAATATGGCGATGGGGAACCCATGGCGAGGGTTCTCCATTTCGGGAAGAACCTCATGGTGTCGGAGCAAGCTCTGGCGAAGGGGGCCGACGAGATAGCACAGGCGATGGGGTCTGGTGGCTGTGGGTGCCACAATGGCGTTGGATCCGACAGCGGTGACTCACGTGCATAGAGCTAACCAGGGAGCATGGATCCGATGATGGAGCACTGATTCGGTGGTGGCCGCACCCAAATCCGGTGGTGGCGCACGGATCTGAGCCGATGAGATGGCAAAGGGCACCCTCTTCCTTAGAATGCATAGATCCGGTGTGGTGAAGTAGGGATCCGGTGAGGTGATGCCCATATCCAGTGATGGCAGGCCGCTAAAAGCGGCAGTGATGTGCCGCGGTGGTGTTCCGGCAAGGCGGCACCTAGATCCGATGGTTGCACGGGCAGAGATCGATCGAAAGGAGTTTATCTCCAAGGCCGTGGCCAAGGCTGGTGGCAGGGGCATTGGAGAGCCTGTGGACAAGGTTCTCCGCTCCAAGGCACACGGATCTAGCGTGGCAATCCATTCTGATGGTGGTGGTGCCCAGATCCGATGGCGGTCGCACGGGCGAAGGTTGGTCGACGGCGGTCGCATGGGTGGAGGTTGGTCTGTTTTGGTTTTGGACAGAACGAAGGAGGGAGGAGTTGAAGGGGAAAGTCTGGATAGAGAAAAAAAAAAAAGCTTTCAGCAAGCAAAAGAAAAAAATTTTTATTTTTGATTTTCTCTCTTCATGGTTGTTCTTCTAGATACAGCTTTGCATGGTGTTAAAAATAAAAATATGCAATGGTTGGGCTGCTGATGATGGTTTTGTTTGGCATATCAGAGGAGAGATCACTCTTCAGGGTCAAGGTGGAGCTGAAGAAGTAACTATTCAGTCTAATAAAAGGCTGTGAAAAGTAGTTGAGGTATATTCAGTGGTATGACCAATTGGAGCCTTAAGGGTGATGGAGATGGATTATCCATGTCGGTCCAGAAGGTTAGGACTGGATGGCTATAGAGCGGCATAGAGACTAGACAGGGAGTGTTAGAGTACTGCAGTAGCACTATCCTAAAGGCATAGGGGTTGAGAGAGACTTGATGGTGCAGCAGTCGAGGAGGGTATTTCAGCAGAGAGTGCTAGAGGCTTTTCAGGAAGATCAGGAACAGGTCTTAGGAAGAGCCAAGGGATCTCAGGGAGTGCCAGAGGCATCTAGTAGTCGGGAGTATCTTGGATCAGGTTTTTTCTATAGGAACATCAGGAAGAGCTATGATTTAGGTGGAGGATGGTTTATGTACAACAAGAGAGGACCCGAAAACCTATGAGGTGCAACGGAATGCCCAGCAGTGCAGCGTTAAGTGGTTGGCCTCAGGTGACTTGGTGACAAAGTCAAGATTTTTTGCAGCATTAGATGGACTTTGCGTATTGGTGGAGCTCTGGAGTGGTGACTTCACAAGTGGACAGAAAATTTGGCATGAGTTCAAAGTGGAGGGATGCAAGAGGATCGATATCCTAGCACTAGCACCAGTGATGCTCAGTTTCAGATGGAGCGGCATGTGTAGATGGATAGGTATAGTTCTGAGAAGATCGTGTTAGATGGTACAGTATATGCTGAAGCAAGAATGTTGTAGGTTCTCCAGAAAAATTGATGTAGCTACTAAGCAGAAAGGATCCTACAATCTAAGATGGTACTGAGAAGCAAGCCAAGACTTTAGCTTTGGAGACAGTCTTCCCAAAGGTCTCTAGGGTGCAAAGCAACTAAAGAGGATTGGCAGAGGTGTTAGAGTAGTGAGCTATTTGGGTGCGCTACAGAGCACAGGTCAGTGTTGCAGCCATGGAATTAGAGCAAGAGGATATCAGTTCAAAGCCAATGAGTATGGTGGAGCACGAGTCTTAGGAGTTATGGAGCATAGGTTAGTGTTGTAGCTTGGGAGGCGAGATGGCTTCGAGGGGATGGTGTCAGCTCTGGAGGTAGCAGAATGGTGCAGACAGATCATGCAGGATTTGCCAAGGCTTGGGGGCACCAAGATGGAGATTGTTAGGATTAGTGGTGCTCCCAAGCCTTGGAAGGCCACTGGAGGAGTCAGAGTGTTGGCTCCAGGAGACTAGGATAGGTGTAGTCCTAGGGCTAGGACCGATTTTGGTCCTAGGATGGAGGTTCAGTCCTCCACGATCGTGAGGCCCTGGTTTGGGTCTCATGGTGGCTACTCAGAGTTTGGACTAGATTTGGATCCATAAAATTGAGTGCATGATCAGACCATGGGTGTACATGGATTTGGGTGAGTGCATTCGGACTAGGTTAGCCCAAGGAGTTTTTTACGGATTAGGGTTTCGATCCATATATAGGTATATATATACATGTATATTGTAAACCCTAGGTTGTGAGAGAAAGAGTAACAAAGATCACCATTTTCTCCCACATCTCTCTCTCTCTTTGGTTTCTTCATACGCCAAGGTGCCCTAGAGGGTGTGCCTCCAAGCTTGGAGGAAGGAGGCATGCCCTACTATTCCTTCAGCCTCGATAGATCTTCAAGCGATCCTACACAATAAGATACCCTTGGAGTATGAACTAGAACTTTTCGAGCTAAGCAGTTGAGCTTGCTTTCCTCCTTCACGTCATTTTTGTCTGTACACCGAGGCTCTCCATGCTAGACTCCAACTTTTGATGCCATCTTTTGTTGTCATCCTCTTTAGGTTCCTGAACATCTCTTTTGCCTCCATGGTGCCGAACTCATTTAGGTTCATCATAGGATTTCTATCTTTGTGCGTTATGATCGAGGTCCGACCTATGATTTCTTTATTTTGAAATTATTTCACTTTCAAGAGCCACCCTACTGCCAAAGACTAGTGGTACATATCTCCCCAATTCGGTAAGTAGGGAGTGCTAAAGAGTGCCCCAACCTCAGTTCATAATTGGAAGGAGAGATTCTTCTTCGTCTCATTCCCCCTCTTAGAGCTAGGGTTGCCCTCCTAAGAGAATTTGAGATATTTGGTCTGTCGAGCCCCTGGGCTAGAAAGGGAGGATCAAGACTCGGCTAACAAGCTTAGAGACTATTGAGCTTCTCGTATATCCACTTTGCTGGATGACTAGATCTTGTTTAACTTTGGGCTTAGTCTCCTTAATCCGGCAGGTAGATTTTCATATCTTGATGACTTCACCTTATGCTCTCCTTTTATCTTAATCTTTATTATTGCAAAAATGACCCCAAAAGAGCAAAACCGCCTGACCTATGGGATCAAGACCCTCAAAAGGAAGGATGGTCGTGGAGAAGAACTGTCAAAAAGGGCCAAGGTTGGAGGAACAAGCTCGGCCATGCCGACCCAAATAGTGCCTGCTCCGGAAGCCACCATGGCCACGTGAACCTAACCTTGCTCAGCAAAACCAACATCCTTGCGCTCCCCAAGCAGGGGAGAGCAGCTGGAAAAAGAAAGAAGGCCATTGCCAAGAAGGTCAAGAGGAATGTCAAAAGGTCTGACAATAATAGCTCCAGCCAGGAGTAGGGTTCCTTGGATGACTAAGAAGTCATCCAAACTTTGATGGATGGGAGCGTCCTTCCCCATATTGCAGAGAAAATGATCCGAAAGGGTGATGAGGAATGATTCAAAGAATCTTTCATGGCCTTCCTCAAGATAACTGATCTCTTCTGAGTCTTGGTTGAGTGTTGGTGTACTCCGGAGCTGTAACTCTCATTTTATTGTTTATAGTTGGGATATTATTTATATGCCCACTCGGAGGTGGCGAACCTTCGCAAGGCCGAGGCTTCAAGGGCTATTGAAGAAGCTCAAGCGAAGATCAAGAAGGTCCAGGTCAAGGTTGAAGGTCTGAGCGAAGCTTCAAGGTCTCATTTTGTCGAGGTTGAGCACCTTCAAGAAGTGCTACGGAGGGAGAAGCAAGTGTCGGCGGGGCTGAAAACCACCCTGGCACTGGAGGATGATAAATGGAGAAAGATCGAGGAGTAAGTCAACATCGCAAAGGAGCGAGCTGTCGAAATCTTCATGTCCTCCAAAGTAATGGAGGATATCAAAATTGCCTTCGCTCAAGAGGCCTTTGTTGTAGGATTCGCGGTCTACATGAAGAGGGTCGCTAAGAGGTTCCCTGACATGGACCTTGACTTTTTGATTGAGGAGCCTGGCGATGAGGCAGAACCTTCCCATGCTGGTGCTATTTCTCCAGTTATCGGACAGATGTTGAGACCTTTGATCTTGCCATGGTGATCCAAAGCCTATCCCTAAACCAGGAACCATTAAGGATGCACAGACCTCATCCGTTATCCCATCTCTCGAGGTTGAAAATCTTTAATAGTTGTATTTTTCTTCTTTTCTTTTCATGTACTTAAAATATTTTGAGCAATGAAAATAAGTTTTCCTTTATGTTTGATGTTATGACATGTCTATTATTTAGAATCCCCCTAGTGAAGATAGTCATGACTCATCACCACTCGTCGAGGCCATGCCATTGCCTCAAGGTCTCCCTCAGAAATCTATCATTAGAGACCTACAGAAGTAGGTTCATCATGAAGGAAACAGTGCAGGATTTGCAGTGCTATTTTTAAAAAAAATTTAGAAAATAGAAAAAATATAGCAAAAAAAATAATTAATTACCTACTGATCATATCAGAATATTAAATCCTATACTAAGGATCTAAACATAATATGCATACATTCACATAGATCTGAAAAATAAAACTATGCAGCAAACTATTTACCATATGTATGTGTTCAAAATACAATACCATTTCATGGGTAGTTGATCGCCATGATCTAATCATCATCGAGGATGTCCACTGGTCATGATGCAGCCACATAGATATCTAACCTCCACAAATCATCCACATGAGGCTCCTAGTCCTGATCGGCTCTCCGCGAGTGCTAGCTCGACATCAGAGTCTTTTAGGGGCAGTTTTGATCGAACAGCTTTGATTTCATCTACGGGCTTCACGGATGCTTCAAGTTGCTGGTAGACGTAGTATAGAGTTAGAGGAGGTTCTCTCTAAAATTTTGTGGGCTTATGATGCTCATAGCTCATGCAATGGCTTCTCGAAACCTAGGTCGAATACCTAGGACTGCACTCACCCTAAAAAACTTGCGCCCCTTCTCTCTTGGTTTTCTCTCTCTCGAAGATGATTGAAGCCTCTTCCCATGCACCAAATGAATCTCACAGAAATCCTCTCTTCAGAATAGGTGTTAGCACACATCCCAAAAAACTTTCCTTTTAATATTTGCCCAAAGAACAACTTCTATGCATGTGGGAAACCAAAAACTAGTTTGAATGCTAGTTTGAATTCAAAACTCTTTTTAATTCAAACTTCTTCCAAACCAATTCAAACTTATTTAGGATGTTGTGAAGGAGTTGTGCGCCCACTCTTCAGCAAGAAAAAGTCCATGTGGAACCCCTTTCATGTGGAGATAATTGGTGCACAAGAGAAGGGTGGTGCAAGGGATAAGATATGGTTGTTGTCAACTCAAATTAAAACTCATTTTGAATTTGAATGTCAACTAACCATAACTTATCCATTGACAATGTGGAAGATCAGGGCATGAGGTATTATGTGCATGGGAGAAAAGTCATGAGAGAATAAAAATCAAATTCTAAGTGGGAGTGGGACATAGGTGGCACATGGGAAGAGAAGACTAGTCAAATTAGTCTTTGAAATTCAAATTTCAACCAACTGAATCAACCCAATCAAAATTGGTTAAGCCCAATTAGAATAAATTAAACCCAATCCATTTAGGCTTAATTAGACTCAATTAAATCTCAATAAAATTAAGAATTGATAAAGCTCAACCTTTGATCAAATTATGGTTCGAACCTTCCCGACAATTAGGTCAACTTGTGACCTAGTCAGGTTAAACCCAACTGAAGCCAATTCAATTGGACTTGAATCAAAAATCATAACTCAATCAAATTAAGTTAAAATCACTAATGAAACCTCTCATAATCTCAGATTCCAAATCTGGTAGGTCATCGGGCAATAGAGTTCATTGATATGAAATCCTAATCGAAGAGTTCTAGTCCAATGGAACTCTTGACCCCAGTGTCCAAAATAAATGGAACTTGCGATCAAAGAGTCCATACTCTTTATCAGAGTGTTCCAAACAAGTAGGACTCAGTGTCCTAATACTATAGGACATTTGGTCGAAGAGTCCCAGTCTAGTGAGACTCTTGACCATAGCTAACAGATCAGGTAGAAACCTGTAGTATGTATGACTCTGCATGTTCGAACCTAAGCCGGTAGCACAGGAACCACTTTCTGTACTAATCCAAGTGATCATCTAGCAATGATACCCAATATCTGGATAGGTCGAATAGTCGTAATCACAACAATCAGAACCTACACAAATATGATTACTGTATAATTCATTCCTATGATCTCTGTGTAATAGATGACTTAGGGTTAGACTGTCAACCCAAGAAAATACATTCATATCGTATTTCAAAGCAATTAGTCCCATGACTCCTCACTAAGACTACCCTAGCCAAAGCTTTACTAAATTAAAATATAATTGAACATAGCTCCTAAAATCAGGAGTGGTCAATCCCATCTAGATACACACACCGACTCCTCAAGTATTTAACTGTGCCCAAAAACCTTATGTTATTGATTCCCAGCACAGGATCGTTCAAATCTGATTAGATCTGAAGAAATATTTCAAAATTTTTCTTCTAAGATCATAATTAGATCTGAGATATCTTGGATCTGATCCTTTAAGATCTGATATTAAGAATAAAGTAAAATTAAATCTAATTTAATTTCATACCTTATTTTTGGATAATCAGATTACCTTGTGATGATTCTGATCTATCCTGAGGTTCTAGAAAGAGCCATGCAAGCACTTGGCCTCTACCAATATCCACTTAGGCGGGTCTGAAGGTCTTCTCCTTCTGAATCTATTCTTCAAAAATTAGATCTAAATCTAATCTTGAAGTTCTTCAAAACTCCTTTTGAAGAGGCAGTGGTCATCTTTTTCAGCAATGCTGTCTTCTTCTTGATCTGGGTGCCTTTCTTCCTTGGATTGAACTTCAACCCATGCCCAAATCCTTTGGACATGGAGAGGAGAGAGAGAGGACCAGAAGATGGCATGGAATACAGGTGGGTAGCCTTACGGCATGGTGAAAGGGAGAAGCACACAAACCCTAGGAGCAGACATGGTTTAAACAGACCCTGCTACGCCATGCGGTGCCCCATCATCTCGATCAATCCGAGGCCTTCATTCAATCAAATCTAAATTTGATTAATGGAATGATGTTATCTAATCCAATCAGATGAGAGCCCATCTAAAATCCACATAGGTGGCGCCTAAACTAGATAAACCCAAACTCTTTGGCGCCTAAGTGCTTAAACCTATCAAAACACCCTAGAGTCCCATCTATATGGGACTCCATCTCTTATCCACATAAGGCACATGCCTAGGATGGCATGCACCCTCTCTCTTGCATCTTTTAGCAAAGGCACAAGAGCCCCAGATGCTCTCCTATAGGTGCATGACATATGGCCCCATGTCTAGGTGTCCAAGTGTCAACTAGTTGACCTATGTCCAGAAACAGAAATTAGCAGGTGATAAGAATTCGTAGGTGTTGTCTTAAATTCATCTAATAAATTAAGATAACCCTTTTCTAATCTGGACAAGCTCCAATCAGACTAAGACAAGGTTCTTGAGTGAGTCCAAATAAATTTGGCTTAGCCAAGAGGAACCTAAATGATTACAAAAGGAGAATTTTAGGCTCAATCATGTGCTAGCATAATTTTCTTGAACCTAGTCGGATCTAATCCAAATCGATTGAACTTAGTCCAATTGATGACATCTAGATCCAAACTCTTATTTGTATGATCCAATTAGATTCAGTTTCATATTGTAATGAGACATGTCATGATCTCTATTAATGAAATATCTTTCGATCGATCAGAACTTTTCTGATTTATACAATTAGAATGATTGATCATCTAAATTATTTTAATTGCTCCCAAAATCCACTAATGACACCTAACAGTATATGATAGCAACCCATCAGAACCAAAAGTGGACCTCTCAATGTAGCTACCTATGTGACTGGGTTCTTCTATCTTGAGCTTCGATTGGATTAGGGTTAAGGTAAACTCGTCAAACCCAATATCCATCATATGAATTAATCATTCGGTTCGAGTCTAATGTGAAACTCTAGTAGAAATACTTTCTATCATCTTCACTCTGCCATGACCATGGACTTATAGACTCAATCTCATGATTATCATAGGGTCGCTCCTCATCTACCGAGGTAGATAGATTCCTATTAGTGCAATCCAATTCCTATAATGAACATGCTATAGCCAACATACACCTCAGAATTTTGAATGGCTAGGATACCGAGTTATGGTGTAGTCAAACTATAACACTCTCAAGGTGAACTGCCAATGCACCTTAGGTCAAAGAACCAGACACACCACTATAGCATCGAGCTAGTCATTGACGAGAAGGTAGACTTTTTTATGACTACTCGAGGTGGTCACGCTCAGTGCCCTCGTTCTCTAATGAGTACCTATACTCTAGCTCCAATATCTCCATATCATAGACTCAAGACATATCTATCCTAAGAAAGTGATCATATACCAACTTTTTGGATCGATCACCATTCTCGTGATGATCCTATGGTTGAGATCTATTTATGAGTTTATTATGAAAATTCATATCTCAAATTTTCAACTCTTGATAATATGAATTGTCATTACCATTAACTTAAAGGATGTATCACAGACACTTTAAATACACATTATGATAGAAAATAATTTTTTATTAATTTATAGTCAAAATTATAAAATTATCCTTGAAAGTGTATTACAAGTGTTTAGCCAATCTGGCTTCTAGGGCACATATCTAATAAACTCCCACTTGACCTAAAGATAATTGACTACA
>QRFJ01000810.1:46417-102747 GCA_006176705.1 Cocos nucifera | reverse complement strand
TGGGTAATCAGATTATCTTATGATGATCTTAAATGATCCTGAGGTTCTGGAAGGAGCCATGCACGCGCCTGGCCTCTACTGGTGTCTACTTTGGCAGGATCTAGAGATCTTCTTCTTCTAAATCATTCTTTCAAAAATTAGATCTGGATCTGATCTTGAAGTTCTTCAAAACTTCTTTTGAAAAAGCAACGATCGTCTCTTTTAGTAGTTTTGCCTTCTTCCTGATCTAGACGTCTTTCTTCCTTGGATTGCCCTTGAACCCATGCCCAACTTCTTTGGACATGGAGAGGAGAGAGAGAGGATCAGAGGAAGGCATGGAATAGAGGAGGGCAGCCTTACCTAACCCTAGGCATAGATAGGGTTTAAATAGATCCTGCTGCGCCATGCAGTGCCACATGATCCCAACCAATTAGAGGCCTTCATTCAATTAGATCTAAATTTGATTGGTGGGATGATGTCATCTGATCCAATCAAATGAGAGTCTCTTAAAAATTCTCATAGATGGTGCCAACACTGGATAAACCCAAAAGTCTTTGGTGCCTGGGTGTTTGAGTCCATGAAACCCTAGAGTCCCATCTGTATGGGACTCCATCTCCTATCCACATGAGGCGCATGCGTAGGATGGCATGTGCCCTCTCTCTTGCCTCTTTTAGCAAGGGGACAAGAGCCCCAGGTACTCTCCTATAGGCACATGACACATGGCCCTATGTCCAAGTGTCCAGTGTCAACTATTGACCTATGTCCAGAAACAGAAATTAGCAGGTGATAGGAATTGGCAGGTATTTTATTAAGTTCATCTAATGAATTAAGATAATCCTTTTCTGATCTAGACAAGCTCTAGCCATACTAAGATAAGGTTTCTGAGTGAGTCCAAGTAAATTTCGCTCAATCGAGATGAATCAAAATGATTACAAAAGAAAAATGTTAGGCTCAATCGTGTGCTAGCATGATTTTCTTGAACCTAATTGGATCTAATCCTAATTAATTAAACTAGGTTAGTCCAATTGATGACATCCAGATCCAAACCTTTGTTTGTGTGATCCAATTAGGGTCAGTTTCGTATGGTAATAAGATATGTCACGATCTGTATCATTGACATCATTGAAATACCTTTCGATGGATCAGAACTTTTCTGATTCATACAATTAGAATGATCGATCATCTAAATCATTCTAATTGCTTGCAAAATCCACCAGTGATACCTAGCAGTATATGGTGACAATCCATCAGAATCAAAAGCAAACCTCTTGATGCAGCTACCTATGTGATTGGATTATTTTATCTTGAGCCCTGACTAGATTAGGGTTAAGGTAAACTCATCAAACCCAATATCCATCATATGAATTAATCATCCGATTCGAGTCTAATATGAAACTCTAATAAAAACTCTTTCTATCATCTTCACTCGACCATGGCCATGGGCTTATAGACTCAATCTCATGATTATCATAGGACCGTTCGTCATCTACTGAGGTAGATAGATCCCCTATTAGTGCAATCCAATTTCTACAATGAACATGCTATAAACAACATACACCTCAGGATTCCAAATGACTAGAATACCGAGTTATGGTGTAGTAAAACTATAACACCCTCAAGGTGAACTATCCATGCACCTCAGGACAAAGATCCAAACACACCACTACAGCATCGAGCCAGTCATTGATGAGAAGGTAGACTTCCTTATGACTGCTCGAGGTGGTCTCGCTCAGTGCCCTTATTCTCTAACGAGTACCTATACTCTCGCTCTGGTATCTCCATACTATAGATTCAAGATACATCTATCCTAAGAAAATGATCATACACCAACCATTCGGATCGATCACCATCCTCGTGATGATCCTATGGTTGGGAGCTGTTTATAAGTTAATTATGAAAATTCATGTCTCAAATTTTTAGCTCTTAAAAATATGAATTATCATTATCATTAACTCAAAGGATGTATCACAGACACTTTAAATACATACTATGATAGAAAATAATTTTTTTATTAATTTATAGTCAAAATTATAAAATTATCCTTAGAAGTATATTACAAGTGTTTAGCCAATCTAGCTTCTAGAGCACACATCTAATAGAATCTGCACACTATCAACTTACAGACAAAGTCCTGTACTTTAGTTTTAGTGATCTTTGTCGGGGTTCGATCTCGACCAACTTAGTGAAGTAGTCCACTACCACCAAAAAAAATTTCGCTAATTAGATGCTATGCAAAATGGTCCAAGTATATCCATTCCTCATTATGCAAATGGCCATGGAGCACTTAAGGGTGTAAGTTAGGAAGCCGATTATCTTTGAATGTTAGCATTATTTTGACACCAATTGCATTTTCATACATAATCAGTTGCATCCTGCTGCATGGTCGGTCAGTAATATCCCTGCTAGAGCAGCTTATAAGATAACAATCTTGCCCCCAGGTGGTTTCTATATACTCCTTTATGAACTTTTCTTAAAACACAATCAGCTTCAGATGGTCGGAGGCATTTAAGAAGCGATAAGGAATATGATCTTTTATATAACTTATCCTTATACAAAATATAGTGGGAGGTCTAATTTCTCATTTTTTGGGCTTTCTTGGGGTCTTTAAAAAGAATGCCATCTTTGAGATATAGAATCAATGGATCAATCTAACTAGGCTCGTGGTTGACTTGCATTATCACCTGAGATTCCTCCAAACTTGGGTGTTGAAGGACTTTGAAGAAAATCTGCTTTAGCAATTCACTCGGGGCCAAAGTAGCCAATTTAGACAAGAGGTCAGCCCTTGAGTTTTTTGCTCTAAAAATCAGCTGAATGTCAAAGCTATTAAAGATCGAGATTAAACTTTTCGCTTTGTCCAAATATTTTCTTATACTTTCTTCCCAGACTTCATAACTACCATTGACTTGTCCTACTATCAATTATGAGTCATTATAGATCTTCACAAAATCTGTCACTAATTCTTTGTCTATTCTTAATCCTATAATTAGAACTTCATATTTTACTCTGATATTAGTTGTAGAAAACTCAAAACCCAGCGCATATTCTACAATGACTCCTTTTGGGTTAATAAGAATCAAGCCTGCACCTAATCCAGATGTATTGGATGAACCATCAACATACAAAGCCCAAAGATCTTCAGGGAGGTTTGCTTTCTCTTCAGGGGAGCTCAGTTGCAAATTGAAAGTGCAGACTTCTTGTTGTTCAGGTTCGGTCAGTTCTGGGATGGTGCATTCGACTACAAAGTTGACTAGTATTTAAGTTTTAATAGATGGCTGAGGTTGGAACTTGATATCAAATTTAGTGAGCTCAATCGCCTACTTTGCTATTCTCTTAGAATTATCTAGTCGGTGTAAAACTACCTTTATTGGTTGGTCGGTGAGGATTGTTATTGTATGCCCCTAGTGAAGGAACCAGATCTAGGGTTTTAGGACTAGATCTTAAAACTTTTTCAAGATCCAACAGTGAAAGACTAGAATAAATTAAAATTTATTCTTAAAATTAAAGATTATCCTAGATCTAATATTCTATTATATGATTATGGTATAATATTAAATTAGAAATCAAAAATATATGATAGAGGAAAAGATGTTGATCACATCAACACAGATCTACATTAGATCTATTGCATATATGTAAGATAGGATCAGATCCATATTACCTATGCAAGTTAGATGTTCTAACTTGCTGATCCAGACTGAAGGATGAAACTTGGAGCCACACAAGCATTCGGCCTCTATGTGATATCCATATGAGCCCACGAACCTCGATCAAAAGTCTGATGCAGGAAATCAGCACAGTATGCTAGTACTATATTGATCCTTCTTTAATGATCGATCCGGTGCTTTCTTCTTCTAGATTTAGACTCTCCAAAGATTAAAAGAAAGAGGAGAGATTTTATATCTATGACACTCTCAAAAAAATCTCAAAAGTGGAGGAAAAACGATGAATGGAAGAAATCCTAGAAGAAGACCCTCTTCTTCTTCTTTCTTTTCTCACCTAGACACCTGGGTTCTGTCTATGAAAACCTAGTGCCCAAAAATATTTTCCCTATGATTTTCACACACCTGAAACCTCTCTCTATGATCTACAATCAATCCAAAAATTAGATTGAGCCATATATATAGAGATATGGAAGAGTCTTGTCTAGGTCAAATGCCTTAACAAGGCACGACCATATTTGGCAAGTTGTTAGGGCGCCCAACACTTGAGTGCCCCCTCCTCATCCCATTCCATGGACCACTTGGTAGGTGCACAAAAACTTCTTTTTTATACCATAGTAAACTAGGAAAAAATCAGGTGGGGGGTGGCACAAAGGAAGGAGTTTTAGTTTGTTAAGATTCTATCAAACAGAGTCCAAACAAACTACAACAACTTACCTTCTATAGACTTGGTTCATAACTTGTTCCAAATAAGAGAGAGAGAGAGAGAAGGAGAGTAGACATGCATGAACCATCAAGGAGAGAGGATTAAATGCCAAAATAGAGAGAGTGTGGGATGTGGGGGAAGTGGGGCAAATGTAGTGCAAGGATGGAATCGTAGTCCTGCTAGGATTCCATATATGACTTGCTCAAAAATTGGTTTCTCAAATCAAATTAAACCAAAAGTAAACCAACCTAATTAAATCAAGTCCTAACCCAATTAAGAACCTAATTAAATTAGATTAAATTATATTTAAATTTAAAATAATTTTTTAATCAAATTAGAAATTAGGTTTACCCAAGTCTTAGTTGAATTAGGACTAGTAATTCCTTACACTTGGCTTATCCAATAAACCAACTAGACTTAATCCAATCAAGCCCAAACCAAATATAATTAAATTATATTTAATTAAACTTAATCTTAGTCCTTTGGCTTAATCACATTAAGCCAATTAGTAATTCAATTGCTAATCGATCCTCCTATAACACTTGTACTAGGTTAAACATCAATCATATTGATCGTTTAAACCTAGAACGATTCTTAATCATTGATCAACCATCCAATCAGATCATAAACTCTAATGTGTGTGATCCCATAGGTCCAAACCTAAGCCAGTAGAATAGAAATAAATTTTTGTACTGATCAAGGTGACCATCTAGCAATGGTACCTGATGGTCGGATAGGTCGAATGTGTAGAACAACATCCTTAAAATCCATGTGAATATAGTTTCCATATAATTTATCCTCTTGATCAAAATGCTCATAGAATACCTTAGAGTTCAACTATCAATGCTGATCAAGTTGTCCACATTATATTTCAAAATATCAAATCCATCTCATAGATTATCCTGACCAAGGTTTTGCTATATTGAAATATAGTGATATATTCTTCTCCAACTCTTAAAGTGGTCAATCCCATTTTGATCATACACTGACTTCACAAGTACTTAACTATGCCCAGAAGTCTTCCATTACTAGATTAGAAATTCAGTTAGTCCAGTACCAAAACATAGTGAGTTACTTGTAAGCCACTGAGGTGATTTCAGTTCTAAGGGACACTTATACCTATATCCCATCAAAGACATTCTCGATAGCAGAATGCTCTAGAGTTGGTCACACTATGAGATATCCAATCATTATATGCTTACTATGTCTCATGAGTTAAGAGACACCTTATATTGGCTATAGCGATCTATGCTTAATAACCTATCGTTTATTAATATCATCATTTGTCATGAATACTTAAAGACTATAAATATAAATTCATCAATAAAAGTATTAATTTATCAATTAATTTATATTAATTTTTAAGAATTAATAATCAATTTATATATAATTTTTGAAAAATTCATATTTTTATTAATTAAAAAATTAATTAAAAAATAATAAAAATTAATAAAAATTAAAAAATAAAATTTTATTATCAATAGAAAGAGCTCATTTTTTTGATCACAACGAAATAAATTTCAAGTAAAACGGAGCTAAAATGGAAAAAGATATGAATTTTTAAAAATATAAAATAAATAAAAATTAAATAAAAAAAAAAACGGCTCAGCCGGCTCCGCAAGCCGAGCCACCAAGCCAAGCCAAGCCATCAAGCCGACTCAGCCGTTGAAGCCATCAGCCGGTCCACGATCTAGGCGTGGACCGCCAGCTCAGCAAATTCCGGCGAATCAGAGATTGCCACGTGGTGGACCTAGACCCCTTAAGGGTCTACAGAAATTTATCGCGGCTCACAAGGGTAATTTAGTCTTTTCGTTCGACAACAGCGGCGCTGATTGGTTGCGGTGTGCGGTGCGGCCGGTCCACGCGGTCCATGGGAACAGTTATTGCGCGATCGGACGGATGTGGTTGTTTGCGGTCAGGATCGGACGGCTGTGGTTGCTTCCGAATTTTATTCAGATACAAACATCACGCGGATCACCATCGGACGGCAGCGCTCGATCCAGGCGATGATCCGACGGTCCAGAATGCTGCCGGCGGTGATCAAGACTCCCGAAGCGCGATTTGCGGCCAGATTTCCTCGATCAAGCGCGATCCAACGGCCAGAATTTAATCCGACCCGATCTGAGCTTATCTGCATCCGATTTTGATGATTTTTGGACCGTTGGATTCCTATTGAATGGCTGGATTTTATCAGATTTATCAGAGTCATATCAGAGCTATTTTGATTCAAATTTTATCCAAATTTCTTTGTATTTTGATTACAAAGGCTATTAGTCCCATATTGCCTTTAGAAAAAATATCCAGCCCTCCTAGCTCTATAAAAAGGACCCCAGGCCATCAGAAATCAACATCTCCGATCAAGGTGAAGCTTTGGTACAGGGCGAAGCCAGGCTATGGGTTAAAGGCTGCTTCGAAGCAACGGGTGCCGAGAAGAAGAGCCGAGCTTCTACACCATCTTTCTGCCAATGCCGATCCAAGATCAGAGATCAGGCTATTTTATTTTATTTTTTTTTTAAAATTTTATGTATTTAAATTCTGAAATTTTAGTTAATAAAAATTTTATTTTTGCATTTTAATTTCTTGCTTTTTATTTTTATTGCAATTTAATTTCTGCACTTTAAATTATTGCTTTGCAAGTAGATGCTAAGATCTAACTAGTAGATCTTAGTACCAAGTTTAAATTCCTGCACCTTTTAATTTTTGCTTTTAATTTTCCGACTTCACTTTTGATCCTAAAACTCAAATTCTTTTCTTCTTTTCTTTTCAAAAATCAAAGATTTCAAATCTAAAAAACTACCTTCCCTGTGGATTCGACCCGACTCACTACTATCTACGCATTTTCAATGATTTTAAGAAGTCGGATTAAACTGATAAACACGGTGTCTTAACGACAACATCGCGTTCCTATCAAGTTTTTGGCGCCGTTGCCGGGGAAGGTTTTTGATTTTTGATTTTGATTTCTTTGATTTATTAAAAATAATTTCGACAAACGCACCAAGTTTTTGGCGCCGTTGCCGGGGAAGGAATAGATGCTATTTTTTTCTTTGATTTCTTTGATTTTTTTTATAAATTAATTATATTTTTTTAATATTGCTTACTAATTTTTTTTATTTATTTTGTAGAAAAAAAAAGAAAAATGAAGAAAGCATCTAAAGTTTTGGTGGTGAGATCAATCCTAACCCTAGTCCTCTTTTCTTTTTATTTATTTATTTATTTATTTTATTTTTAAATTAATTTAAAAAATATCCATTTAAACCTAATTAAAAGCCTCATGATAAGATTAGAAACCTAACTGTTTAGAGCATGCATCATATTAGTTTTATTTTTATTTTTATTTTTTTTTTTTTGGTGATTGCTGGAGGCAAGGTAAGCCTTTCAGAATTCAATTAGTTGCATGCATCTAGTTTAAATTGCATAAAACCCTTTGATTGAATTTTTTTTTTTTTTTTCGTGCATATTCATATTAAATCAAATTAAGGGCACAACCCAATTAAACAAGATAAGGTGGGGATTTGATCACCCTTCCTTAGCCCACAAACAACCAACCAGCATCCTGCATTGACCTAAGCCTTTAATTTTAAAATCAATTAGACATCAACCCTAGGAACTCGAGCTCAATAGGATAAGGAATCCTAAGAGTTGAACCGGGTTAGGATAAGTCAATTTGACTGGTGTCTAGGAAAGTGGTTCAGGGACGATTGGGCCCGAAGGAAGGTGGTTTCTAATTGGTTCCGTTCGCTTACCTGGCCAAGCATAATTGGTGTCTAAGGCAAGCAACGGGGGGACTCCCACCGACCTTACACTTACCTGGCTAGTTGATTGGCTAATCCTACACTTGGAGGGCTTGAAGGTGACCTTGGCAGTTAGGAGCTGTCTAGATCTAGGATAACCCTTAGTCAGGATTGATTGACCAACTTGATTGCTAACCAACATTAAATCTAATTAAACCTAATTCTTCTCTTTCTTCTTAGTTCTAGGACTCCTTAGGACCTCTTCTTTAGAACTCTTTTTTCTTTCTTCTCCTTTCTCCTCTAAAAATAAAATAAAATAAAAATTAAACTAACTAAAAATTAATAATTAAATTAAATTAAATTAAATTAAAATTAACAAATAAAAATAATTAAAAAAAATTAATTTTTAATATAATAAAATAATAATAATAATAATAAAATAAAAAAATATTCTAAAAATTTTTAAACCATACATTAGGGTTACACTAATACATGCATGGTAGGAAATCGCTTTTTCTGATTTAGTTGAACTTAATTGAATGGTTGATTCACATTAAACATAATAATCAAATGGCTAATATGAAATCTAATAGTCCAAAAATTAGATAAAGTTGACCTTCTTGATCAGAAAATAGATCAACTCCTAACCCTAGGTCAACAATCTCCTACATTCTTCATCTTCTAATTATCAGGAGAATTATTCAATCTGTGCTAGTCCAACCCATCATGTAAGTGAATATCCTATGACTGCACAGTTTCCATATTTTATCCAAGAACAAGTTCAAGCTACTCAAGGATACTCCAAATTGATTAATGACCCATTTTCAAATTCATATAATTCAGATTGGAGTAACTTTAATTTTTCTTGGACATCCCAACAGACTCAGGCTCAGACCCAAATTTCACTTGAGCAAAATTATCAAAATTATGCCTATAATAATGGTCAGCCTAGTCAGTTTAACCAGCCATCATATTATAATCAGCCTTCATACCCACCTCCTCAACAGACCAATCTAGCTGATGATAGATTTAACCAACTTCAACAATTAATTCTAACTCAACAGCAATCTATCGCCAGACTAGAAGCTCAAATAGGATAATTAGTTGAGTCTAACATGAGGAGAGAACTAGATCAACTACCGAACCTACCAATTTCAAATAACCCACCTAATGACCACCAACCACCTGGATTAAATTATCAATCTAATGTTTCATCTAAGAATCTTCCAATTTGAGAATACCAAAGTAATTCCTGAACTTAAAAGCTATAGGATTCTTATGGACCCATACCAAGACCAGGTGAGAGAGGCTAGTACTGATGCTAGCCAAAATGAAAAATTTAGAGGAACTGGTTAGTACTGAGACTAACCACATAGAAGAACCCAAGCCAGGAATTAGTACTGATGCTAGTTCCAGTTTAAATGAGATAGAAATAAGGGAAAAGAGAATAGATGATTTACCCGAGACTTATAAACCTAATGTCCTATTCCCTTCAACCCTAGAAGCTGGTTCTTCTTATAAAAATCAAAAGGCATGTAATGAAATGTCAATGGAGTTGTTTAAGCAGGATCACATTAATTTACCTCCAGAATTAAAACCGCCTTTAGTCACCATTCCAGCACCCATTGAATCAAACTTAACTCCTAAAACTCCATTCATGAGCATTTTAGAAGAAACAAATAGGAGAAATTCTTAATAAACATGGGTCTGAGAATGGAATCATAAAATATATCCCAAAAATTAACAGTGAATATATCAATAATGGGATTAAAAATCAACTTTCTGAGATTGGCAATCCAAAACCATTGGAATTTGTCAATCCAATATTCGACACAGGATAGTGAGCTACATTGTGTCTGGCTGAAGACGGTAAACTTAGCGCTTGTTGGGAGGCAACCCAATATTTAGTTTTTATCTAATTTATCTTTTTTTTTTTTAGGATAATTTGAATAAGTTGGAGGGAGAGCTCAAATTTGTAAAGGCATGTGCTGGACCAAAAATAAATAATAAATAAATAAATAAATATATATACTGAGTTAGGTGTATTCTTCCATGTTTTTTATTACATCCTTTATTTTTTCTTCTTCTCCATTGAGGACAATGTCGATTAAGTTGGGGGGAGAGAAAAATAAAAATTTTAAAATTTTAAGTCCTCGAAAAAGTTAGTATTTAGTATTTAGATACTTGATTATGCTTAAGAATCGAATTAAACTAAGCATTTTTAAAAAGAAAATTGATACACAGATCAGAGAATCTGTGAGATATTGAGGAATCAAGTATTAAGAAAATTCAATAAAGAGTTAAGTCCAGAACATAAAAAATTTTTTTTCTTGGAGCATTTCTAATTATTTCTACTAGCATCAAAGAAAAGTCTACTTTTTATAGGCTTGTGTAGGGTAACTATACGTTTCTTCATATAAAAATTTATTTTAATAAAATAGTTTCCAAGTACTTCTCACTGAGTAACCGGGCCTCTTTGCCTAAGCAAGCATTGAGTTTCGCGTCAAAAGGTGGGAAGGGCAAAGAAGCTCGTTGTAAAGCTAGTCTTAACTCGTAGCCTATTTGATTCGAGCTAGTAAGCCCGAGGGGTATTCTATACCTAGTGCCCTAAAGCCAACTGGTTTGGGAGTCATTGGCCCAAGACTCGCTACATGGATCAAATAGAAAGCTTAAGGAGTTAAGACACTCAATAGTGGTACAACGTTAAAAAAAAAAAAAAAAAAAAAAAAAAAAAAAAAAAAAAAAAACATTGGTTTCCCACCGAGTAACCGGGTCCCGTTGCCTAAGTAAGCAATGATATTCGCATCAAAAAGTGGGCAATGTGAAAATAAAAATTAATAAATGAAGGATGGAAGTAGCAATACACCTGCCTATATGAAAGTTTAGACAAATCAGAGATAAAAGTGGAATAATTTAGAAAAAGTTCTGAAAAATTTAATGTTCTTTACTTAATTTTTCTATTGATAAGTATTAATACCCCAATGATATATCTCATTTAAGCTCTACTGAATATCAATGGCCATTTTGAAAATTGCTTAGGTAAAATTCGAAACTCTAAAGTTAAAAGGTATTTAAAACTAAATTCTTTCTTTACTCGAGGACGAGCAAAGCTTAAGTTGGGGGGTGTGATAAGCATCATAAATTCATCCAATAAAAGTATTAATTTATTAATTAATTTATATTAATTTTTAAGAATTAATAATCAATTTATATATAATTTTTGAAAAATTCATATTTTTATTAATTAAAAAATTAATTAAAAAATAATAAAAAATAATAAAAATTAAAAAATAAAATTTTATTATCAATAGAAAGAGCTCATTTTTTTGATCACAACGAAATAAATTTCAAGTAAAACGGAGCTAAAATGGAAAAGATATGAATTTTGAAAGATATAAAATAAATAAAAATTAAATAAAAAAAAGAAAATGGCTCAGCCGGCTCCGTAAGCCGAGCCACCAAGCCAAGCCAAGCCATCAAGCCGACTCAGCCATTGAAGCCATCAGCCGGTCCACGATCTAGGCGTGGACCGCCAGCTCAGCAAATTCCGGCGAATCAGAGATTGCCACGTGGTGGACCTAGACCCCTTAAGGGTCTACAGAAATTTATCGCGGCTCACAAGGGTAATTTAGTCTTTTCGTTCGACAACAGCGGCGCTGATTGGTTGCGGTGTGCGGTGCGGCCGGTCCACGCGGTCCATGGGAACAGTTATTGCGCGATCGGACGGATGTGGTTGTTTGCGGTCAGGATCGGACGGCTGTGGTTGCTTCCGAATTTTATTCAGATACAAACATCACGCGGATCACCATCGGATGGCAGCGCTCGATCCAGGCGATGATCCGACGGTCCAGAACGCTGCCGGCGGTGATCAAGACTCCCGAAGCGCGATTTGCGGCCAGATTTCCTCGATCAAGCGCGATCCAACGGCCAGAATTTAATCCGACCCGATCTGAGCTTATCTGCATCCGATTTTGATGATTTTTGGACCGTTGGATTCCTATTGAATGGCTGGATTTTATCAGATTTATCAGAGTCATATCAGAGCTATTTTGATTCAAATTTTATCCAAATTTCTTTGTATTTTGACGATTACAAAGGCTATTAGTCCCATATTGCCTTTAGAAAAAATATCCAGCCCTCCTAGCTCTATAAAAAGGACCCCAGGCCATCAGAAAATCAACATCTCCGATCAAGGTGAAGCTTTGGTACAGGGCGAAGCCAGGCTATGGGTTAAAGGCTGCTTCGAAGCAACGGGTGCCGAGAAGAAGAGCCGAGCTTCTACACCATCTTTCTGCCAATGCCGATCCAAGATCAGAGATCAGGCTATTTTATTTTATTTTTTTCTTTTTAAATTTTATGTATTTAAATTTTAAAATTTTAATTAATAAAAATTTTATTTTTGCATTTTAATTTCTTGCTTTTTATTTTTATTGTAATTTAATTTCTGCACTTTAAATTATTGCTTTGCAAGTAGATGCTAAGATCTAACTAGTAGATCTTAGTACCAAGTTTAAATTCCTGCACTTTTAATTTTTAATTTTAATTTTCCGACTTCACTTTTGATCCTAAAACTCTCTTTTCTTCTTTTCTTTTCAAAAATCAAAGATTTCAAATCTAAAAACACTACCTTCCCTGTGGATTCGACCCGACTCACTACTATCTACTCATTTTCAATGATTTTAAGAAGTCGGATTAAACTGATAAACACGGTGTCTTAACGACAACATCGCGTTCCTATCAATGTCTTTAGATAAATGTTACTTATCACTAATGGTTTTAAATGAAACTTATGAAAATCAAAAATATATTTTATTAATTAATAAATTAATTATAATTATAATATAGCTCAACCATCAATAGATTGATGATTGATTTTGGGATATATTTTTCAACAACTCCTATTTATCCTAAAGCCACTCGGCACAGTATCTAATATCCATCTTTGACTTATGGTTATCAAACTTCTTTATCGGGTCGGCCAGATTCTCCTTCCTATCAATCTTCTAAAGATCGATGTCACCTCAATCCAAATCTTCCAGATCAAGTGGAAGCAGTATAGAATGTGCTTCATCTATTGGTGTGCCTTCAGTTTCTTCGCTTGAGCTATGGCACCAGTGCTGTCCAGTAGAGTAGGATCAGACCATCTAGGAAAGATGCTACTTCGAGCTCGATGATGAACTTCCTCAGCTACACAGCTTTCTTCAGGGCATCTAATGCTACGATGTACTCTACTTCGTAAATAGAGTCTGCCATAATATGCTACTTAAAATTATTCTAGTAGATGGCTCCGTCATTTAGAGTAAAGATATATCTCGACATACTTCATACTGTCATCACGGTCAGATTAAAAGTTGGAGTTTGTAAATTTCATAAGTTTCAGATCTGACTCGCCATAAATCAACCACTGATCCTTAGTATTTCTCAAATACTTAAGGATGGCTTTAACCACTTTTCAGTGATTTTCTGTAGGATCAGATTGGTATCTACTCACTACTCCTAGTGAGTATGCCACATCTGATCTCGTACATATCATGGCATGCATGATAGATTTCATTATCGAAGCATATGGGACTCTACTCATATGCTTTCTCTCTTTTAGAGTTGTCGGACAATCCTTGTTAGAGAGAGAAATTTCATGGTCTATCAGGAGATAGCCCTTTTGAAATTCTCCATGCTGAATCTCTTCAGTACAGTATCTATATATGTGGATTGGGATAACCCAAGCATCATTTTAAATCTATCCCTATAGATCTTCATCCTTAGGATGTAGGATGTTTCACCAAAGTCCTTCATGGAGAACTGAGATGACAATCAAACTTTTATTTCCTATAGTATGGGGGTGTCATTCCTGATTAAGAGAATATCATCCATGTACAAGATAAGGAATACCACTGCTAGACCATTCATCCACTTGTAAATGCAGGGTTCTTCTCTATTCTTAACAAAGCCATATGTTTTGATCACCTTATCAAATTACATGTTCCATCTCCAAGAAGCTTGCTTTAATCCATAAATGGATCTCCAAAGCTTGCACACCTTGGACTCATCTGTAGATATGAACCCCTTAGGTTGTATCATGTATACCTCTTCGGTAAGCTCTCCATTCAGAAAAGCTATCTTCATATCCATCTGCTAGATCTTATAATCCAGATGGACAGCTATCATAAGCATTATCTGAATGAATTTGAGTATTGCCATAGGAGAGAACATCTTGTTATAGTTAATACCATAATGTTGATGATATCCCGAAGAAAATCGAGTAGGGTTAGGGCATGCTTTTCGAAAAACTTTTTTGAATAAAATATAATGAAAGCTAAAATTAATCTAAAATTAATACTATGCATACATTGATCATATCAAATAAATCCTACTCAGGATCTAAACATGCTAATATATGATAGAAAAATAAAATGCATTCAATCAGTAAATCGAATCTGTTGATTGATATGAGTTCAAAACTCGATACCTTTTCGTGGGTAGTTGATCTTCATGAACTGAATCTACTAGAAGAAGCTATGGTATTATGCTATAGTTGCACACTCATCCGATCTCTATGGATGGTCCACACGGAGCTCCTAGTCCTGACCAGCTCCACTGGAGTGCTAGCTCCTCGTCAAGGCCTTCAATGATTGATCATGTTCAATCCAATTGATTATATACTTTTTGATTTCTCAGACACTCCAAAAAATTAGAACACAAATATTTGAGGATGATGAAGAGATATTTCAAATTTGGTGGTGATCCGATGCTCATAGCACTCGATCTCTACACCCGAACCTAGATTCCCAAAACTAGGGTTTCACTCAGCCCAAAAACCCTAACACACTAAAAATTCTATCACGCCCTCTTTGTAAGGAGTTTTTCTATGAAATAAGTTTTTGTGGAAAGGTGACTTTTATATCTATAAATCCTATTTAGATCATATCTAAAAATTAAGTATCCTTAGAGGTGAAAATCAGAAGAAAAGAGAGGCATGAGGGAAAAGTAAAGTACTATAGGACCCTAGTCACCTTCACTCCAAGATTTCTTTTTTCCCAAAAGTAATGCCCAATCACTCTAAAATTTTTGCCACTTAATGTGAACCCCTTCTTATGTACACACAAAAATTTTCATAATTTATTAACATGAATACCATGGGAAAAGTGCATGGAAAAAGATAAGGATCAAATGGTTGGGAGGTTTTAACCACTCACTTGATTTCAAAAATCAAATGAGCCTCTTATCTTTATCCAATGCCTCCTCCCATATGTTTAACATGAAGAAGGACTCTCCTTCTATGTGCACATATTTTTATATCTACAAAAATATTTGACAAATAAAAGAGAGGGTGTGGAGAGCAGATAAGGTTGGATTGGTTCCAACCTCCAACAAACTGAGTTGAATTCAAAAACCAACTTACTTTGAACCAGTCCAACCCTTGGACCAGGTCAAAAGTAGATAAGAGAGGGGGCACAGAAACCTTTTGGGTGAGAGAAAAGTTACATACAAAAAATTTTGGGCATGGAACAAGAGTGAAAAAGTCAAAAATGGTGGGTGCATGGGAGAGTTTGAATTCAAACTTCATTTGACTTGGTCTTAATTGGTTTCAACCAAACCAATTAATCCAGATCCAATTGGATCAGGTTAAACCCAATCAAATTAGACTTAATCTAATCCAATTAAATTTTAATCAAATTAAAAATTAATTAGGTCCAGGTCCTAATCAAATCAGGATCGAATCTTCCAAAGCGATTAGGTCATCTCATGATCTGATCGGGTGAAACCCAATCGAATCAAATTCAATCAAACTTGATCGAATCCTCATCACTCAATCAAATTGAGCTAATCAACAATCAAATTGCTAATTAATCCTTCAATAAATATAGAGTCCTAATTAGATGGGTGTCGGGCAATAAAGTTTCATCAACATGAAACTCTTGAAGAGTCCTAAATTAGTGGGACTCTTGAACCGAGTGTCCCAAATGAATCAAACTCATGATCATAGAGTTTCAGACCAGTAGGACTCTTGATCAGAGAATCCCATATGAGTAGGACTCAGAGTTTCAGTCCATTAGGACTCTTGACCATAGAGTCCTAGGTCATCGGGACTCAATATCAGCCATAAGATTAGGTAGGAACTTCTATTGTGTGTGACCCCATAGGTTCAAATCCTTAGCCAATAGTATAGAAACCAATTTTCTATACCAAACAATATGATCATCTAGTAATGGTACCCAACGTTCAGATAGGTCGAATAGTTGCAATGCAATATTGATGAACCTATGGCATATGGTTATCATATAATTCATCCCCTTGACCTCGATGCTCATAGGATGATCAAGGGTTAACTGTCAATCCTAAAAATTCATCCACATTATATTTCAAAACTTAACATCCATCATATCGACTACCCAGGCTGAGGATTTGCTAAATTGAAATACAACGATGCACTTGCTCCAACAGTTGGAGGGGTCAATCCCATCTTGACTCATGCACCGATAAGTCAAGTACTTGACTACACATAGTAGCCTTCTATCACTGAATTAGAAATTATGGTAGTCCGATACCTAAGTACAGTGAGTTGTTTGCAACTTACCATGGTGATCTTAGGTCTAAGGGACATATATATCCATATCCTTTGCAAACAACTCTTGGCAGAAGAGAGCTCCATAATTAGATCATGTTCAGTAAAATATACCCCTACACTTCACCTGCATGTCATAATAGTACCTCCATACTTCTTGGTTAAGAGGATAATCGACACTTATGACACACAATGACCTACAATCGATATATTGTCATCTTAGATAACAATGAATCATTTGGTCATGAACTAGTTTAAGGACTAAATGATAAATCCTTCTTTGTCGAGTCTAAATAGTCCTAAGGACTTCATCACAGAAGAGCTCATTATAGAAAGATGCATAAAATGATGAAAATGCCAAAATAATAATTTTATTTATTAATAATTTAAGTATGATTATATTTAGCTCAACCATCCATAACCTAGATGATTGGCTTTAGAATACAATTCTCAACAATCTCTTAGCAACTAGATGGGCTTTATAGGTCTCCATCTTTTCATCTGCACCCCTCTTCCTTTTGAAGACCCACTTACACCCAATGGGTTTAATCCCTTTGGGTGGGTCAACCAATATCTACACATCGTTGACCTTCATGGACTCCATTTTAGACTTCATGGCCTTGAGCAATTTTTTAAAATTAGTTCTCTGCATTGCATCCATATAGGTGATCGGATCCTCATCATTCTCATCAAGTTCAATGGGATCACCATCTCAAACCAAGAAATTATAGTATATATTTGATTGATGCAGTACTCTACCGAATCATCTTAGTAGTATAGGTACATTGAACTCTAGATCTAATCTAATCAAACTTGACTCAGGTTCAGTTACAGGTATCGATCTTTCTACCTGTTGAACTTCATCAAGTTCAATCTTAGAGGCAACAGTTCCTTCACCAAAAAACTCTTTTTCTAAAAAGATTACCTTAAGGCTGACGAACATCTTTTGTTCTTCAGCATGCTAGAATAGTAACCCTTACTTTCTTTGAGATATCCTATAAACACACACTTATTAGACCGGGGTCCAAGCTTATTTGTTTGCAAATGTTTGACATAGGCTGGACAATCCCAAACTAGTAGATGAGAGAGTGTAGGCCTATGCCCAGTCCATATCTCATATGGAGTCTTTGTGATAGATTTACTCGATATATTGTTCAATATATAACATACAGTCCCAAGAGCATAACCCCAAAATGAAATAGGTAGACTAGTAAACCCTATTATAGATCGAACCATGTCTAACAAGGTTTGATTTCTCCTTTCCGATACATCATAATGTTGTGGTATTCCTGGAGGAGTTCACTATGAAAAAATTCCATTCTCTTCTAGATATGTCAAGAACTCACTGGATAGATATTCACCTTCTTGATCTGATCGAAGAGTCTTAATACTCTACCTAGTTTATTTTTCTACTTCACTTCAAAATCTTTTGAACATTTCAAATGAATCCGACTTATGTTTCATAAAATAGACATATCCGTACCTAGATAAATCATTTATGAAAGTGATGAAATAAAAATATCCATCTCTAGCACTTGTACTCATAGGTCCACATACATCAATATGTACTAGATCTAAAAGCTCAGTGGCTCTTTCACCTTTTTCAGTAAAAGATGATTTGGTCATTTTTCTAAGAAAACAGGACTCACAGGTTGGAAATAATTTACAATCACTAACTTCGAGGATTTCTTCTTAGGTCAACCTGTTTATCCTGTTCTTATAAATGTGGCCTAGCCTGCAATGCCACAGGTAGATATCAGAGACATTATCTAATCTAGGATATTTTCTAGAAGTGTATATTACACTAAAATATAAATATTATTTCTTTGTTGTTCTTGCATTATTGTAACATCATTCATAATGATATCACAATAATCTCTTTTTATAAATAAATGATAACCATCTTTGGCCAAAAGGCCAACAGAGTTTATATTCATCAAAAAGGAAGGATAATAATGACATTCATTTAAAAAAATGATATTAGTATTGAGAATAAGTTGAACTATTCCCATAGCTAGAACTGAAATAGACCTTCCACCTCCACCATTCAGGAATCGCTCATTATTTTTAAATCTTCTACTAATTTGAAGTCCTTGCAACGTATTGCAAATATGGACTGAACTTTTGATATCCAATACCCAAGTAAAAATATCACAAATAGAAAAATTATAAAGTGTTATTATATAACATCCTTGATCAGCAACTACTTACTCATCTCTCTTATTCAGCCTATTGAGGTCATCAAGATACTGAGGATAGTTCTTCTTCCAATGCCCCTGCTCATTATAATACTCTGTCTGATCTAGGTTATTTTTGGATCTTATATTTAATCTGGGCATACAGGCACCAGCATGAATCAGTTCATGTTGCTAAACAACGTTCAACTTTCAATACTTATTATCGAAGTTAGGTCCCATAAGTATATTACTGTCTAATAGTGAATGGAGCAAGTGTGGTTTGGATTTAACTGCATAAAGGAGAACCAGAAGCCTAATTATTAATTGATTTATTAATCCTTCAGATTTAGACTTTAATAAAAAAAGGGTTCTTCCATTATTTTATTCGAACTGGTAGCCTCTACCTCCAATTCGAGGAATTATCCTAACTCCTTAGTGGGTACTAGAAACTGCACACAAGCCCAACTATGGTTGGTCAACCCACATACATATAAGGGTAGGTTCATAACCAATTATATTTTTAAATAATTTTTAGTAATTTAATTTTACCCCAGGTATCCTTTTAGTAGGCTAGGGCCTCCATTGAAAGTTTTAGTTAGGTCCAACCATTAACATGATCATACTTGGTCCATCTAACTAATGAATGATTAAGCCCAACAATGGTTGGTCAACCTAACTATCATTTAGAGAGACACGGCCAAGAAATCATATTATGAATGATAATTCTATTAGCGGATAAGCACTAGGTATATGGGCCTCCAATGATTATCCAACTAATGGACCTAATATCATCCATTTAATGGGAGGCTATAATCTAGTTATCACCATAACTATTTCATTAAGAATCTAATAATTTTAGAGGATTTTAATTTAAGGAAGAGAGAAGATCAGATGAATCAGCTTGTCATGATTCTCTCATTGGCTTCACCAAGTTAGCTTAAGAGAAATCAATAATAGGCTGATCTAGGAGCACCTAAATCAATCGCACTGATTTACCTAATTGACATGGGTCATCTTGAATAGTTAAGTAATTCAATCAAAACATAATTTCACCAAGAGGCTAGGTAAGTTCGATTAGTGGGAGGGTCTGCAAAGCTTATCTTAGACACCATCATAAATGGCTAGGTAAGCGGGCTGCAAATTAAAGATCACTGATCTAGTTTACCTTAGATACCAATCGATTTAATTAGTCTCGATTAGATTAACCTAATAGTTTGTGCTAAACCATGTAGCCAAGAATCAAGTCCATCTTGGGTCTCGTTAAATACATGGACTTGACCAACTATAATTATTATAATTGATCTAGAGAATTCTTGACCTAATCTAAGATAATAATTTATTAGATTTAATCAATTTTCTAATTAAGTCCATTCTTTAATCTAACCCTAGGTCTAATCCAATTAATTGACATAATCCCCACTAACCCATTTAACCTAATATATTCTGATTTGGGTCTTAAGATCTTCAATTCACAATCCTAGATCCTAATCAAATAACTTCTTAATTCTTAATTAAGTTTTGGGCTAAGGGTTGGAGTTTGGCTTTTTGATAATGATTTTTATGCTTGTAAAATATTTTTATAACATGGTTCTACCAACCAAGTTGCATGTTTGATTCATAATCAATATGCAAGTAGGATAAGCATGAAACTACTTTAGATTTAATCTAAACAAGTTCATGTAATTAAAATAGTTTCAACTTTAATCAATTATAAATTATCTTAGATCAAATCTAACATATTTTTAATGATTAAAATTAGATTAAAATATTTTTAATTAGATCCTAAAATTTTTAAGATCTGATCAAAAATTTTATGATCAATATTTTAGATCAGTACTAGGACCTCTCCACTGTAAGGGATAAACCTTACAGTAGGACAACCTTATAATCAATCCATGCAATCTAAAACTTTTATTTTTAGACCTAAAACTTTTTTAAATCTAATAAATTATAAATAAAATTAGATCATATCTAATAAATTTATAATAAGAAATAGATCTACACGAACTAGAACAATCTCTCCACTATAAGGGGTAAACCTTATAGCAGGACAACCTTATAATCAGTTTGTGTGATCATGATTTTTAATTTAGATTTAATAATTATATTATAAATTACATCTAATCTAAAAAATAATCTAAATATGCAAAAATAATTATTGGTGCAAAATCTGGTTGATGCCAGATTCGAGACTAGAGTCAGAGAAGACGAGATCACCATCGGTGACCTGCAAAATAAGTCTCATTCGAAGTCGGAGGTGGTGGCTCCGACAAGATCCTTCGACGATCAAGTCAGCTCTTTTGGCCAACAGAAATGGAGTGCTCAGGAAATAAAGTGACAGAGTATCGAGAGGGAGAAGAGTGCCCAGAAAAAAATCTATCACAAACTGATGGTGACAGCCATAACTATCGAGTAGTGGGCCATTCGAGGCCACGTGGAGTTTATTATGGAGGGTGGTGTCTGTTATCATGATGTGCCAGTCCGTTGGGATTTAATAGTTGAATTTTGAAGGAGATAGGCACTAGCGAAAAAGAGCTTTAAGTTTCATTAATTTCAAAGGAGTTTGGACTCCTTCAGAGTCGTCTGTGTGTAAGTGGGTTCATGCTGTACAGATTGCTGGATCCACGTACGCATGGAGGCTCTCCCAAGTGACTGCATGGAGTTTGGCTGGAAGGGGTTTGAAAGTCCATTGGAGAAATCCTGAAGGAAGTCTGCTAGAGGAATTCAGAAGGAGGTCTACTGGGAGGATTCAGAAGGAGTTCGATCGATGGAGAAGTCCAGTTGAGGGTGAAGTTCGTAAGGAGTCTTACTGATGGAGGAGTCTGACTGAAGAAGAAGTTCGAAAGACTTGCGATCGAGGAAGGTCGGTTGGAGAAATGTTGAAAAGAGCCTGCCTATGCTGGAGAAGTCCGACTGA
Organism: Cocos nucifera; assembly: GCA_006176705.1. Classification (NCBI taxonomy): domain Eukaryota; kingdom Viridiplantae; phylum Streptophyta; class Magnoliopsida; order Arecales; family Arecaceae; genus Cocos; species Cocos nucifera. Next base: position 81,015 of record QRFJ01000810.1, on the reverse strand, counting down.
AGGAGAAGTTTGGAAGACTTATGATCGGGGAAGGTCGGCTGGAGGAATGTCAAAAGAAGCCTACCTACGATGGAGAAGTTTGGCTGAAGGAGAAGTTTGAAAGACTTGCGATCAAGGAGAGCTGACTGCCTAAGGTGGAGGAGCTCGACTGCCCCTGTCATTTAAGCTCATCTAGGTGAGGTTCAGAGGGATCTTGCAAATTCGACCGAGGGTCAATCTTGATCGTCGCTACCGAGCGGGATCATTTAGCAATTAGATATCTAGTAGAATTTCGGTAGGAGTAGATTTGCCCCCAACAATAGTCCCTCCACTTTTGAGTTCAAAATTTGAAGGGAGTGTAGATGCGACTGCCAAAGTTCTTTTGGCTTCTCGTGCTCGTCAAGACGAGATGATTTGGCATTTACCGCATTAGCGTTGAAGCTCTTTAAATTCGAAATAACTTCGAGAAGACGGTCCTTCAAATTTTTCACTACAACACTGCCCTAGGTACGGCGTAATTAAAGATTTGCCTGTTGCCACTCCCTAGCCAGGATAAGTGGGACACACGATGCACATAGTCACTCTTGCCTAAGTCTTCTTCTTCCTCTGGTCCCTATTCTTCTTCCTCCCAAGAGTTTTAGCTTCCTCCCTCATCTTCTTAGATTTTGGGTGCCCTTTTGACTAGTTCTCAGTGCACCCACCATCTTTTCATCCTCCCCAAATAGGTCAATTTTCTATGAAGGAAAAATTCTAATTTCTCGGACCAGGTTCGTTTAGATCTGATCGGATCAAGAGATATATTTCAAAAATTTTTCTCTTTGATTCAGATCAGATCTGAGATATTTCAGATCTAATCTTTATTATTTTAATAATTAAAATAAATTCAGATAAATTAAATCAAATTTAATTTATCTTGATGTAGGATAATCCTATTATCCATTGATGATCCTGTAAGCAGTGGAAGGTTCTGGATCTAGCCATGCAAGTGCCTGGTCTCTATCGGTATCCACTCAGGCTGAATCTGGAGATCCTTTTCTTCTCTATCATGTCTCCAAAAATTAGATCTAGATATGATTTGGAGGATCTTCAAAACACCTTTCGAAGATCAGCAGTTATCCTTTGCAGCAGCGCAGCCTTCTAGCTTTCTGTCGCCTTTCTCTCTTCTGGATTGCACCAACCAAGATCCCAAACTACTTTGGACATGGAGAGGAGATGGAGAAGATGGGCTTGGTGTGGAGGAGGGAGAGAGAAATAGCTTTGGGGCATGGAGAATTCAATTGCATCTTGAGTTGGGCGCAGGGTCTTATTTATAGACTATATATGATCCAACTCCTCTTCTTCCCAACCAATTACAATCCTTTATGAAATCAGATCTAAATTTGATTGGTGGAAATAGAGTCCCTTGGATTCCTCCTTAGATGGTGCCTAAGATCAGTCAAACTTGGTTCTGAGGAGGAGTCTATTTGGAATCCAAAAAGGAGATGGAGTCCTTATCTAACAGGGACGCCTGGGCGCCTCCAGCTTGGGCACACGCCAAGGGTGGCATGCGCCCTCCTCGTTGTTAGGTTTTGGCAAGGGGACAAGCCCCCACCAGCCCTCCAATAGGTGCATGACACGTGGACAAAAGTCAAAGTATTAATGGTCAACATTTGACCAGTCAAAGGTCAACTTTTGACCAAAGTCAAAGGACGAGAAATGGCAGGTGACCAAAAATGGCAGGTATTGTCTTACAAAATAAGACAACCCTTTTCTGACTTGGACAGACTCTAGTCAGACCAAGTGAAGGCCTCTGATCGAGCACAAACTCCTTTGGCTCAGTCAGGACAACTATTTATGATAGTAAAAGAAGAACGTTAGGTTCAATCGAGTGCTAGCATGATTTTCTTGAACCTAATTGAATCTCATTCAGATCAATTGAACTGGATTAGTTCAATTGATGATCACCAGATTCAAACCCTTATTTGTGTGATCCCAGTTAGGTTCAGTTCTATATGGTAATGGGATATGTCATGATCTCTATCATCGACATCATCGAAACTCCTTTCGATGGATCAGAACTCTTCTGATTCGAACAGCTAGAATGATCGATCATCTAAATCATTCTAATTGCTCCCAAAATCCACCAGTGACACCTAGCAGTATATGGTGGCAACCCATCAGAGCTGAATGCGAACCTCTTGGTGCAGCTACCTGTGTGATTAAGTTCTTCTATCTTGAGCCCCGATCAGATTAGGGTTAAGGTGAACTCGTCAAACCCTAGTTTCTGTCATATGATGTAATCATTCGATTCAAGTCCGAATGTGAAAATCTAAATAGAAACTCTTTCTATTATTTCACTCTGCCATGGCCATGGGCTTCTGGACTTGATTCTCATGATCATCATAGGGCTGCTCCTCTACCACCGAGGTAGATAGATTCCATCTTGATGCAATCCAGTTCCTACAATGAACATGCTATAGCCAACATACACCTCAGGGTTCCATATGGCTAGGAGACCGAGTAATGGTGTAGTCAAACTATAACACCCTCAAGGTGAACTGCCGATGCACCTCAGGTCAAAGAACCAGACACACTACTGCAGCATCGAGTCAGTCATTGACGAGAAGGTAGACTCCCTAATGACTACTCGAGGTGGTCACGCTCAGTGCCCTCGTTCTCTAACGAGTACCTGTACTCTCGCTCCGGTGTCTCCACACCATAGACTCAAGACTCATCTACTAAAGAGAAGCGATTGTACACCAACCTTCCGGATCAATCACCATCCTCGTGATGATCCTATGGTCGGGAGCATTTTATGAGTTAATAATGATTATTCATGTCTTAAATTTTCAACTCTTGAAAATATGAATTATCATTACCATTAACTCAAAGGATGTATCACAGACACTAAATACACATATGTGATAGAAAATAACCCATTTTATTGATTATAGTCAAAATTATAATTTTGCCCCTAGAAGTGTATTACAAGTGTCAGCCAATTCTGGCTTCTAGGGCACATATATCTAACAATCTTCCACTTGTCCTAAAGCCAATTGGCTACAAGTCTAAGTCCCATCTTCTCAAGGTGGGCTTCGATCTTCTGTTGGTCCAATGGCTTTGTAAGTGGGTCTGCCACATTATCTACGGAGTTGACTCTCTTGACCTCGACGTAACCCTTCTCGAGGTAATCATGGATGAGGTGGTATCGCCGCTCACTGTGCTTGGATTTTTGGTGAGACCTCGGCTCCTTAGCAAGGGCTATGGCGCCATTATTATCGCAGTATAGAGGAATGGCATCTGATGGCATTACTCCGAATTTCTGCAGCAAACTTCTTGTACCAGAATGCTTCCTTCGCAGCCTCTGATGCAGCGATATATTCTGCTTCCATGGTGGAATCTGCTATCACAGTTTGCTTGAAACTCTTCCAGCTGACAGCACCACCATTGCACACAAACAGACTCCTAGATGTCGACTTTCGATCATCTACATCGGACATGAAATCCGAGTCTGTGTATCCTTGGACTTGGAGTTCTCCATTACCAAAGACCAACATCATATCCTTAGTTCTTCTTAAGTACTTAAGGATACATTTCACAGAAGTCCAGTGTTCTTCATCCTGGATTTGACTGATATCTGCTTGTGACACTCACAGCATGGGCTATATCAGGTCGTGTACATAGCATGGCATACATGAGGCTCCCTATTGCAGAAGCATAAGGGATCTTGCTCATGCGTTCTATTTCCTCAGGTGTGCTAGGGCACATCTTCTTGGAAAGATGAATACCATGTCTGAAGGGTATTAATCCCCTCTTAGAGTTTTCCATACTAAACCTCTTTAGTACTTCCTCTATGTACATCTTCTGTGAAAGTCCTAGCATCCTATTCGGTCTATCCCTATAGACCTTAATTCCTAGAATAAAGGATGCTTCACCTAGGTCTTTCATGGAGAATTCCTTGGACAACCATATTTTGACTGTCATCAACATGGGAATATCATTCCCAATAAGGAGGATGTCATCCACGTACAATACGAGGAAGACAACAGCGCTCCCACTGACCTTTTTGAAGACACATGGTTTCCTCTTCATTTTTGATGAAACCAAACTTTTTGATCACATCATTGAAATGAGTGTTCCAGCTCCGAGATGCTTGCTTAAGTCCATATATGGACCTTTGCAGCTTGCAAACCTTGTGATCAGTATCACTGGATGTGAAACCTAGCGGCTGTTCCATATAGATATCTTCCTCAAGATATCCATTTAAGAATGCCATTTTCACGTCCATTTGCCATATTTCATAATCGAAATAGGCTGCAATGGCAAGCAATGTGCGGATGGATTTTAGCATAGCCACTGGGGAAAAGGTATCCTGATAGTCAATGCCTTCGCATTGACTATAACCTTTTGCCACTAGTCTAGCCTTGAATGTCTCCACATTTTCCATCTGCACCAATCTTTCTCTTGAAGATCCATTTACACCCAATAGGTACTATACCTTCTGGTGGATCTACCAAGGTCCAGACTTGGTTTGAGTGCATCGAGTCAATTTCTGACTGCATTGCCTCTAGCCATTTCTCGGAGTCGATATCTGATATCGCCTCGTTGTAGGTTTTGGGATCATCACCATGAGCACCATTACCTATGAGGAACATTTTCTCTACTTTCCTCTGAAATAATACCTAAGTATCTTTCAGGGGGATGGAAAACTCTTTTCCGATCTACGAGGTGGAGGAGGTAGTGTTCTTATTGGCTCAACCTGATTTGGTTCCAATTGGTCCTTAGCTCGTTGTACTTGTGAGACTTTCTCATCAAGCTTAATCTGCTTTCCAATGCCGCTATCTTGAATAAACTATTTTTCAAGAAAGATGGCATGTCGACTCACAATCACATTGTGGTCTTCTGGAATGTAGAAATAGTATCCTAATGACTCTTTAGGATATCCTATGAATCGAGCTCTGAAAGGACCTAAACTCTAACTTGTCCGCTTGTTGTCTTTTGACATGAGCCGGACAACCCCAAATTCTGAGATGACTCAGACTTGGTTTCTTACCGTGCCATATCTCATACGGTGTGGTAGGAACGGTTTTAGAGGAAACCCTATTCAGTAGATAAATTGAAGTTAACAATGAATGTCCCCAAAGAAAATCAGGGAGGTCTGTGAAGCTCATCATGGATCGGACCATATCCAATAGAGTCCGATTTCTCCATTCTGAAACCCCGTTGAGTTGAGGTGTTCCTGGTGGAGTCCATTGAGAGACTATGCCATTTTCCTCTTGAGATAGTCTAGGAATTCTCGGCTAAGGTATTCACCTCCTCGATCTGATCGAAGAACCTTAATGGGTTTTTCAGTTTATTTTTCTACTTCATGTCTGAATTCTTTGAACTTTTCAAAAGCTTCAGACTTGTGTCTCATAAGATACACATACCCATACCTAGACAGATCATCGGTAAAGATAATGAAGTAGACAAAATTGCCTCTAGCCGGCACATCAAATGGGCCGCACACATCAGTATGTACTAGGGCAAGGAGATCTGTGGCCCTTTCCCCATGTCCTAAAAAAGGGAGTTTAGTCATTTTGCCTTGAAGACAAGATTCACAAGTTGGATATGACTCAGAAGTCAATGGACTCAATAGCCCATTTTTCTCTAATTTGTTGATCCTATCTTCTGCTATATGACCTAATCTCAGGTGCCATAGATATCCTATCGTTTGGACTATCCCTAGGTCGTTTGGCATTCACGTTTTGCTCGATAGTTAGAATAGGTACATCAATATGTAGCTGATAAAGACCATTAATAAGGAAACCATTTGCAATTTTATTTCTTTCATAAAGAATGTTACAATGGTCCTTAAAGAAGGTAATCACATAGCCTTCTAGTGCTAAGCATGAAACAGAAATCAAATTCCTGCTAGCTGCAGGCACATAATAACAGTCTTTCAAAACTAAGTCTAAACCAGATGGTAATCGAAGAGGGTATGTTCCCACCACCACTGCAGCAACTCTTGCTCCATTACCGATGCGTAGGATCATGTCTCCATCCCTCAGCCTCCTGCTATCCTCAAGACCCTGCATGGAAGTGCACAGATGAGCACTAGAACCAGAGTCAAGCACCCAACTGGATGCAGAAGAAATCATTAAGGTTAGACTCAATAACGAGCATACCTCCAGAAGGACCTTCCTTCTTGTTCTTCAGGGTGGCCAGGTAAGTAGGGCAGTTCCGCTTTCCAGTGGCCGTCGCTGTTGCAATGGAAATACTTTCCTTTGGCAGTGGCTTTCATTTTCGGCTCTGCCTTCTTCTTCTTTCCTCCTTTCCACCTTTTGCTTTTTTGCAGACTTCTTTTTCTTTCTAGAAGACTTTCTTTTGGAAGAAGTCCATTCCATAGCAAGAACTGAGCCTTTAGAATCTTTCATAGAAAGCTCAGCGGTGACCAGCATATTCATTAATTCGGCCAAGAAATTTTGAAGTTTATGCATGTGGTAATTCATGATGAATTGCCCATATGCATCAGTCAAGGATTGCAGAATAATATCATTCTATAGATCCAAGTCTAACTTCACACCGAGCTTCTCAAGCTCTTCCAAGTTCCTTGATCATCATCAGACAGTGATCTTGGACTGACTGCCCATCATGCATCTTAGCCTTAAAAAGTCATTTCGTGACTTGATATTTGGCTGCGCGACTCTGTTCACCAAACATCTCCTGCAGGTGAGCCAACATTTGGCGAGCAGTCTCGATATCTTCATGTTGGCGCTGGAGCTCATCAGACATCGAGCCCAACATGTAATATCTGGCCTTATTATCTTCGTCTATCCATTTTTTCAGAGACGCTCTCTGTTCAGTGGATGGACGGGCTGGTAAGGTGGGAGGGTCCTGATCCAATACATGGGTTAACTTCTCGAAACCCAAAATAATTTTATAGTTTCCTGAGCCAATCTTTATAATTAGGGTTTGGTCAGTCTATGTGTGTCTAGGATACGTGCCAATGGATTGGACGCAGACATTTTTCTGTAGAGAGTCAAAGATTCTAGTTAGATACTTGTAATTATGACTTGACCAATTTGTTTAGAAATTTTATTTTTAAACAAATTAGCTCCCACTATTTTCTCGGATCCCTACACTCCCTCTGTAGAGATGCGAAAATCTTCACGATTAATGATTTCTAGTGGGTGGTGCGGTCTCACCAACTGACTCATCACCTCACCTAACAGTTATTGGTGATGGGTTAGCCAATGAGTGAACAACTCTTGTTCAATGATTCTCTAATCATGGTGCACCCAAACTTGGTCTCTAATTCATGAATCTCACCATATCCGGAATATTGATCCACTCCTTAGTTAAGTCAGACCCACCATTTGCACAGACTGGATTCCTAATTGAGTCTCTCACCGTATCCAAAATATTGAGCCCAACTCATCCTCCAGCCCATAGCATCCAATGCCTAATAGACATGGTTGCATCTTTTCAGGTGCAACTGAGCCACTGTATCCAGCCGAGAACAATCAACCCCGAAAAGGGCCCGCACATCTACAATGGTGGAAGACCTCAGACTTAATCTTTTCTTAGGGAGAATTGATTCAGGTCTCATTAAACTAGACTTGTCATAGTCATAACAATTATGACTAACCTAGTGGCATGGGTTAGCTCGGATTATTGACCACCTCAGATCAGAACTGTGTCAACAGATATGGCCAGGTAAGTGAGATCCGGTGGAAGGGAATATGCCATTAACTCATACAAGAACACATTCAGGTCGAGTAGCTTCCAATTAAAAATCAGTCGGTCGTATGTGCCAAACTTACCTTAGACACCAAATTATTGAGTCAGAACCAATTGGGTTAGCCTACAATCCAGACTCTAACCTCTGAGCCTAATTAGGTCTTGCTTGATCGTGACTCGATCTTGACCCAGACTTAATCCTATTAGGCTGGTCAATTTAAGCATTGTTGATCCCATCTAACCAACTCTTGATTCGGTTTGATCAACCGCTTAGACCTAATTGAGCTACCCAAGCCCGAACCCAGTATTATGAATATGTCTTAGATCTGAAAATTCTCAATTTTAGACCTAATTAATATTTCCATAATCTTAATTCTTAATTAAGTAGGGTTCATAAACAAAATATGCACAATAAATCCTAGGGTTTCAGGATCTAGGGTTTTGCAGAAAGTAAGTTTTGGATTTTTGATTAAGGACGAACGTACAGCACCCCTACACATCATAAGAACACCCCATCGGATGAGAGGAGAGGGCCTTTAAATCCTTTCTTCATTCTTATGACCGGACGGCCAAGAGGAATGCCTTAATCAAGGAACATGTAATACTACAAAATAGTTTTAGATCTATATCATATATCTCATATACAAATTAGATCTAATCATGGCATATTTTGCATACATCTCATGTATCGAATCATGCATGTTTTCAGATCTAAATTATCTCATAATAATCTAAAAAATTAGATTTAAATTAATCTTAATCAAAATAAACTTCTAATCTAGACAACTTATGTAGAACTATTCTACAACTAGTCTAGACATGCATCAATCATATCTCATATGATGTTTAAAATTAAATAATTTTTATTTACTATTTTTAAGATATTATTATAATAATTATAATATCAAAAAATAGTAAATAAATAAATCTAAAATATGATTTAATCAAATTAAATTGAAAACATGCAAGACTATTCTATAGAACTATTCTATTTTAGAACTAGTCATGCATATTTTCTAATCTTAGATCCAAATCATTTAATTTTAATTTTTCTAATTTTAGATCTGATCACATCTCATGTGACATCTAAAATCACTTATTTTTTAATTAAAATAAATTTAAAATTAGATCTAAATACTTTTAGAACCTTGGCTCTGATACCAGTTGAAGGAAAAATCCTGATTTCCCGGTCCAGGTTCGTTCAGATCTGATCAGATCAAGAGATATATTTCAAAAAATTTTTCTTTTGATCTAGATTAGATCTTGAGATGTTTCAGATCTAATCTTTATTATTTTAATAAATTAAAATAAAATTAGATAAATTAAATCAAATTTAATTTACCTTGACCGTAGGGTAATCCTATTACCCGTTTGATGATCCTGTAAGCAGCGGAAGGTTCTGGATCTAGCCACGCAAGTGCCTGGCCTCTATCAGTATCCACTCAGGCTGGATCTAGAGATTCTCTTCTTCTCTATCACATCTCCAAAAATTAGATCTGAATCTGATTTGGAGGATCTTCAAAACACCTTTTGAAGATCAACAATTGTCCTTTGCAGCAGCGCAGCCTTCTAGCTTTCTATTGCCTTTCTCTCATCTAGATTGCACCAACCAAGATCCCAAACCACTTTGGACGTGGAGAGGAGAGGGAGAAGATGGGCTTGGCTTGGAGGAGGGAGAGAGAAACAGCCTTGGGGCATGGAGAATTCAATTGCCTCTTGAGTTGGGCGCAGGGTCTTATTTATAGACTATCTGTGATCCAACTCCTCTTCTTCCCAACCAATCACAACCCTTTGTGAAATCAGATCTAAATCTGATTGGTGGGAATAGAGTCCCTTGGATTCCTCCTTAGATGGCACCTAAGACCAGTCAAACTTGGTTCTTAGGAGGAGTCTATTTGGAATCCAAAAAGGAGATGGAGTCCTTATCCAACAGGGACTCCTGGGCGCCTCCAGCTTGGGCGCACGCCAAGGGTGGCGTGCGCCCTCCTCCTTGCCAGGTTCTAGCAAGGGGACAAGCCCCCACCAGCCCTCCAATAGGTGTGTGACATGTGGATCAAAAGTCAAAGTATCAATGGTCAACATTTGACCAGTCAAAGGTCAGACTTTTGACCAAAGTCAAAGGATGAAGAAATGGCAGGTGACCAAAAATGGTAGGTATTATCTTATAAAATAAGACAACCCTTTTCTAACTTGGACAAGGCTCCAGTCAGACCATAGTGAAGGCCTCTGATTGAGCACAAACTCCTTTGGCTCAGTCAGGACAACTTATTTATGATAGTAAAAGAAGAACGTTAGGTTCAATCGAGTGCTAGCACGATTTCCTTGAACCTAATTGAATCTCATTCAGATCAATTGAACTAGATCAGTTCAATTGATGATCACCAGATTCAAACCCTTGTTTGTGTGACCCAGTTAGGTTCAGTTCTGTATGGTAATGGGATATGTCATGATCTCTATCATCGACATCATCGAAAACTCCTTTCGATGGATCAGAACTCTTCTGATTCGAACAGCTAGAATGATCGATCATCTAAATCATTCTAATTGCTCCCAAAATCCACCAGTGACACCTAGCAGTATATGGTGGCAACCCATCAGAGCTGAATGCGAACCTCTTGGTGCAGCTACCTGTGTGATTAAGTTCTTCTATCTTGAGCCCCGATCAGATTAGGGTTAAGGTGAACTCGTCAAACCCTAGTTTCTGTCATATGATGTAATCATTCGATTCAAGTCCGAATGTGAAAATCTAAATAGAAACTCTTTCTATTATTTCACTCTGCCATGGCCATGGGCTTCTGGACTTGATTCTCATGATCATCATAGGGCTGCTTCCTCTACCACCGAGGTAGATAGATTCCATCTTGATGCAATCCAGTTCCTACAATGAACATGCTATAGCCAACATACACCTCAGGGTTCCGATATGGCTAGGAGACCGAGTTAATGGTGTAGTCAAACTATAACACCCTCAAGGTGAACTGCCGATGCACCTCAGGTCAAAAAATCAGACACACTACTGCAGCATCGAGTCAATCATTGACGAGAAGGTAGACTTCCTAATGACTACTCGAGGTGGTCACTCTCAGTGCCCTCGTTCTTTAATGAGTACCTGTACTCTCGCTTCGGTATCTCCACACCATAGACTCAAGACTCATCTACTAAAGAAAAGCGATTGTACACCAACCTTCTGGATCAATCACCATCCTCGTGATGATCCTATGGTCGGGAGCATTTTATGAGTTAATAATGATTATTCATGTCTTAAATTTTTAACTCTTAAAAATATGAATTATCATTACCATTAACTCAAAGGATGTATCATAAATACTAAATACACGTATGTGATAGAAAATAACTCATTTTATTGATAATAGTCAAAATTACAATTTTGCCCTTAGAAGTGTATTACAAGTGTCAGTCAATTCTGGCTTCTAGGGCACATATATCTAACATTCTAATCCTTCTCTTTGGGTGTTCATGCTTTTTTAGCTTCTTGCTCTTTCAATTTTTTTGTAGCCGTATTTGTCCTATATTTTTTCTTATTTTTTATGGGTTTTTCTAGGATCTTAATCTGAATGTCTTCCGAAACCTTTCACTCCATCGGTTCTTGGGACTCACCTGGACCGACCTTCCTAGATCCTGCACCCCTGATCGAGGTCGAACCTAGGAACATGTCTCACTCGTCCTTCATTTTAGACACCATCCCATCCATTCTTACTTTAGATGATCTTTCTTTGATCCGTATTCAATATGGAATCTCCCCAGAATATGACCTCGAACTCTCTAGTTCAGATGATCGAGCCAGTTCTCCTTTGGCCAGTCAATTTATTTGTACTTAGAGACCTTGCATACCAGTCTTCGACTTCCACTGCCCCTCTTTGTAGTTGTCCACTTCTAATTTTTGAACATCTCCTTCATCTCCATCGTACCAAACTTCTTTCGATTTGTCATAGTTTTTCTTTTCCTCTATCATCTAGCCGAAGTTTGGCCGACTGTCTCATTATTTCAAAATTTCTACACCTTCAAACACCACCCTTCTGTAAAAGATTGATGGTACTTCTTCCACTAGTTTGACAAGAAGGGATTGCTGAAAGGTGCTCCTTCTTTTGTTCATAACTGGAAGGAGAAGTACTTCTTCATTCGATGTCCCATCTTGCTGCTTGACCTTCCTCCTTGGGGCTTCCTTAGGGAATCCATCTGCCAAGCCCCTAGTTTAGATGGACCCAACCTTGAATCTTCTAATCAACTCAAGGCATACCGAGCTCCTCCTCTTCCAGACCTTTTGAGGAAACAAACTTTGTTCAACTTCGATTTGAGTCCTCTTGACCCTGTCGGTATTAGTCATACATACATACATGCATATGAATTCTTATGAAGTTTTGTATGTACCTCGGTTGACCATACATTTTTCTTTATCACAAAAATGGATACTGACGCCGTAGAGAGACTCGCCAAGGGCCTATATGCCCAGAAGAAGAGGAAGGGGAAGGCTCCAGCCGAAGGCTCGAAGCAAGTGAAGGTCGGCGCCTCTGACCCTGCGACTCCTGCTACCATTGATGTCGCTCTCAAGGTCCACCCTAGAAATGAGGTCATCCCGACCACACATGCTGACATCACAGAAGGAGAATCTCTTCTCCCCGAGACTGCAAATCTCCCCACCAGGGATTACGCGCTCGATCCCTCCATTGACGAAGGGAAAGAGAGGAAGAAGGAGAAAGCAGCCATTATGAAAAAGGTCCGTAAGGCGCATCAGGATGACCCTAGCTAGAGCAGCAGTGATGACCAAGGGACGGACTCCTTCGATAACCTAGATATCATCCAGAACTTGATAGACAAGTTTGCCCTGCCAGAGGAAGTGGACCGCCTGGCCAACCTTGACTAGAGGTAGTTCATCTAGGAGTCTCTCAGGAATGTCCTTAGGGTAATCATCTTGCCATACTTTTTTCATTTTCTCACCCTTTCTTCCTTCACCTTACAGCAATCTGTTCATGGCAGTCGGGCCACCATATGCTTGCTCGCCTGAGGAGGGCAAATTGCCTAGAGGCGAAGATGCTGAATGTCCAAGAAGGCCTTCAGGCGGAGATCAATCACCTTTAGGCAATGGCTGCCATGGCTGAGTGCCTCGTAGGGGAGAAGATGGTGGAAAGTGAGAGCCTATGTAATGCACTTCGAAAGGAGGAGTTCATCTCGACCGGACTCAAGGCAGTGCTAGCCCTGGAGGAGGAGAGGAGGCGAGAAGCTAAGGGGAGGGTTGCTAGTCTGGAGGCCTAAATGTCGAAGTTGATCTCAGAGGCAGCGGTTTAGGCCATGGAGGAGTTCAAGGCCTCCCCCAAAATGAAGGATCTGAACATCACCTTCGGCTAGTAGGCATTCATCAAGGGCTTTGAGCTCTGCAAAGGTAGGGCGGCCCGGAGGTTCCTCGAGCTCGACCTCAAATTTCTGGAGGAGGAGGAGGATGATGTAGAAGCAGGACCATCCGATGCCATAGTCAATCCTTCCTCCACCGAGCCCGCTTTTGATTCATCCGAACCTACCGCGGAGGCACCTGAGCCAGTTCAGGAACTCGAGGTAGTCGAGAGCACTCCGGCTTCATCTACCGCCATCCTTCCTAAGGTTGAAATCCTCGAGTAGTTGTATACTTTTTCTTCTTCTTCTTCTTCTTCTTCTTTTAGCTTTGTACTTAAAATTTTTGATTAAATGAAAGTGAATTTCTTTTTTGCCTATACCTTTGAGCATTTTTCATACTTTGAGTGCAATCTCTCATCAATGCTGATCCACTGCCTCAGGGGGTTCCCCTGAAATCTTTAATAAAAAGCTTGAGGAAGGAAGTCCATTATCTGAAGAAGAAGTTGAAAAAGATGGAGGACGATCTTCAAGCTTTGTGGAAGAATGCTTCGGAGGTGACCAAAGATGTCACTCATCTCCAAAACTTGCACATGAAGGACTCCATGAGTTTTAGCATTCGAAAGGGGAGCTTCGAGAGAGAGCTAGCCAAACTCCGAAAAAATGCAAGTGACAAATCCTGGATGCTGATGGTGAAGATCGGCTACCTCGAGACTTAACTCAAGATAGCAAAGGAGAAGATTCAACTTCTGGAGGAGATCTTGCTATGATCCTCCGACAAGGCATAATTCAAGTGGGACTGGTCGACAAGATTCTTCATATTTTAGAAGCAACTGTATGATGCTGAGCTCATATATCAGATTTATCAATTAGATTGGAGTGATAGGATATCCATGCTAGAACAAAAGCTTCGTGCCTCCAACGACGAAGTAGCCCAGCTCCAGTGGTGATTTGATGATGACTTTCAGGCTGGTACAAGTAGGGAGGTCGATGAGATCGCCTCCTTGAAGAGGATCATTGGTGAACTCTTGGAGTTGGTCGGTGCGGAAAAGGATGACGTGCAGCAATTGAAGCTCGAGCTAACTTGTGAGTGTTAGGCCACCAAGGATGCGGAGGTCGAGTCGAGGTCCTGAGGGGGAGGCTGCGAGAGTCAGAGAGAAACTACCGCTGAGCCGATAGGATGTTTCACAATAACATGATGAGATGGAGGGAGCTCAAGGTGGAGGTCGATCGTCTAAAGAAATCTTTAGTAATGGCCACCAGTCCGAAGTCTGAGAAGTTCGGTCCTTCTTAGGATTTCGATAGCCTTTCTCTTTCTCCTTTTTTTTTGTAGTGTAATCATTCTTTTCGATCTATGTTTTATTTGTAATGAACTTATTTTTGTGATGAAATGGTACCTTTATTATTATTTTTATTCCACACAAATTCGAAGCTTACTCGTGGCTCTACATTTTTCACTTTACTTTTCTTTGTGTTGTCTTCTAATGAAGTGGTTGTTGTGGATGCCTATCGAAGATTCTTTTTGTGGACTCGGGAGCAATTTTCCTTCTTGCGCCTCATAGGTCGGATAATCGATGATAGAATTTCTTTCTTCTCTTTGCTTTAGGTTGGGGGTTCGTTTGGGACCATTGGATTGGTCCCTCTGTCCCTCTTTCTTCCTCGGCTTAGGTTAGCGAGGTCTTCGACTTTGCTCATGGCAGGATAAGATCCTCCTCTTATTTTTAACAAGGCTATAGGGGAACAAAAGGGCCATTGAAGGGGCCTCTTTCTGCATCCCAACTTATGTAACCAAGGTCTTTGCTTTAGCTCAATGTTATGATGAGATTCTTCTATTCCTAACAGGACTATAGGGGCACGAAAAAGCCATTGAAGGGGCCTTTTCCTGTATCCTGGCTTAAGTAACCAAGGTCTTTGCTTTAGCTCAATATTTGGATGAGGTTCCCCTCCTGTTCCTAACAATAATTATGTAATAATGAACCTAGGCTCTGATACCAATTGAGAAAATCAGATCTAAGATTTCAGTGCTAGATCTTGAAACTTTTTAAGATCTAGCAGTGGAAGACTAGAATAAATCAAAATTTATTCTTAAAATTAGAGATTATCCTAGATCTAATATCTTATTATATGATTATGGTTGAGATTAAATCAGAAATCAAAAATATATGATAGAGAAAAAGGTGTTGATCACATCAACACAGTTCTACATTAGATTTATTGTATATATATAAGATAGGATCAGATCCATATTATCTATGCAAGTTAGATGTTCTAACTTGTTGATCCAAGCTGAAGGATGAAGCTCTAAGCCACACAAGCATTCAGCCTTTAAGTGATGTCCACACAAGCCCACGAACTTCGATCAGAAGTTTGATGTAGGAAATCAGCGTAGTATGCTAGTATTGTGCTCGTTCCTCTTTGATGGTCGATCTGGTGATTTCTTCTTCTAGATTTGGACTCTTCAAAGATCAATAGAAAATAAGAGATTTTAGATCTGAGACACTCTAAGAAAATCTCAAAAGTGGAGGAAAAAGGATGAATGGAAGAAACCCTAGAAGAAGACCCTCTTCTTCCTCTTTCTTTTCTCACCTAGACACTTGGATTGGTGTCTATGAAAACCTAGTTCCCAAGAACCTTTTCCCAATGATTTTCACAAGCCCAAAACCATTCTCTATATTGCACAATCTATCCAAAAATTAGATGAAAATGAGCTATATATATAGAGATATGGAAGAGTATTATCTAGGTCAAATTTCTAGACAAGATAGGACCATATTTGGCAAGTTGTTGGGGCGCCCAACAATTGGGTGCCACCTCCTCGTCCCATGCCATGGACCACCTAGTAGATGCACAAAAATTTCCTTTTACTATCATAGAAAACCAAGAAAAGATCAGGTGGGGGTGACACAAAGTAAGGAGTTTTAGTTTGTTAGGATTCTATCATATAGAGTCCAAACAAACCACAACAACTTATCTTCTATAGACTTGGTCCATAACTTATTCTAAATAAGAGAGAGAGAAGGAGAGTGGGCATGCATGAACCATCAGGAAGAGAGGATTCAACATCAAAATAGAGAGTGTGGGATGTGGGGGCCGTGGGGCAAATGTGGTGCAAGGATGGAATCTTAGTCCTACTAGGATTCCATATATGACTTGGTCAAAAATTAGTTTTTCAAATCAAATTAAATTAGAAGTAAACTAACCTAATTAAATCAGGTCCAAATCTAATTAATAAATTAATTAAATTAGATTAAAATATATTTAAACTTGAATTAATTTTTTAATCAAATTAGAAATTGGGTTGACCCAAGTTCTAGTTGAACTAGGACTAGTTCTTCCTTGCACCTGGCTTATCCAATAAATCAATTGAACTTGATCCAATCAAGTCCAAACTAAATTTAATTAAATCATATTTAATTAAAATTAATCTCAGCCCTCTAGCATAATCAAATTAAGCTAATTAGTAATCCAATTGATAATTGATCCTCCTGTAACACTTGCACTACGTTAAACATCAATCGTATTGATCGTTTAACCCTAGAATGATTCTTAATCATTGATCAACCATCCTATCAGATCATGAACTCTAATATGTGTGACCCCATAGATCTGAACCTAAGCTAGTAGTATAGAAACAAATTCTATACCAATCAAAGTAACTATCTAGAAATATCATTCGACGGTCGGATAGGTCGAATCAGTAGAATGATATCCTTAGAACCCATGTAGATTTAGTTTCATATAATTCATCTTGTTGACCCCATGATTGATTTTAATGATTGTCAAACTTTGAGTGTTGAAAGTCAAACTTTAACTGTTGAAGTATTTAACCATGTGTTTCAAGAATGGATGTAGGTACTTTTAGGTTTTTAAGTTAAAATTATAATTTTATCAAGTTGGAGATCAAGAAAAGTGACAAGAGACAAAATCATAATTTTATAAAGTTGAAAAAAATCTATTTTGAAAGCCTCAAGAACAAGCTTAGAAGATTTTTGATCTTTTGCAGGTAGTTTCATAATTTTTGGATGTATAAATTAGAAGAAAATCAAGTTGTAGTAAAAGGGTCAATCTAAGGGATAACCCCTAGGTCATCTCCTTTCGAAATGGGTTGCTCGGTATGCAAACTGGATTGACCCTGTTTGAGACTGAGCCAACCTAGTCTCAGTGGAAGTAAAAGATAGAAAGTGCAGAAAGCTAATTTTTTAAGATCCAGGGGACTGAGCCGATCCAGCTATAAACTGAGCTAACCTAATTAGGACTAAGCCGACCCAATCAAAAATTGAGCCGACCCAGTGATCGTAATAGCTAGTTTTTTGCAGCTTTTTCAAATTGTTATTTCTTCACTCCAATGGCTAGAACTAATCCTAAAACTATCACAAAGAGTATAAAAGGCTAGAGAAATATTTAGGAAGTAAGATTAAGTGGATTGAAAGTAGAAATCATTCAAATTATGAGATTCATTGAATATCTAAAGAAAAAGAGAGAAAATAGAGGATTTTATGCATCAAATTTAGAGAGCTTTCAAGTGTGATCATCCTCATTCATTCAAACTTTCTCTCAACCTTCAAAGGAGAGAATACAAAGCTTCAAGGGCCATCTTTCAGCCTCTCCATCAATCTTTGAAAAGAGTTCTTTTTCTTTTTATTTTTGTACTAAATTTTATATTTATATTTATATTTTTTTATAAATTTCTTTGGGGGAAGAAACTTGGGGTGTAGGTTGGTCCAAGCCAAAAATTGGATAGTGTAAAGGTTATGGTTGGTGCTCCTAGGTTAAAATCAATCGGATTGATAGTAAACTCGAGAAAACTATCGGTGTGGGATTATAATTGGTGAGCCTGGCAAAATCAACTAGATTTGTTTGTGATCCTGGGTTAAAACAAATGCACTGTAATCTAGAGATTATAGTGAAATTCTCAAGGAGTACTTGGGGAGTGGATGTAGGTGCGGGGTTGTACTGAACCACTATAAAATCTGTATATTTGTAATATGGTTTTGCTTTTTTTGCTTTTTTTATTTGCTATATATATTTGCATTATCAAGTTGCTTTTAATTCCACTGCTCCATCTTGCTTATTCATCACAAGCATTCAAGTTCTTTTAATTAAAAGCACATATTTGCATTAGAGTATAAATTGGCCAAAATTTTTTAGAAATTCAATTCACCCCTCCTCTTAGGTAGCCATACCTGGGCAATAAGTTGTATCAGAGCAGGTGCTCTGTTATTAGTTATTGACCTAACCATTAAGAGCTAATGATCTAGACGATCTAAATAGATTCTTTATTTAGTGAAGGCTATTCTATTGATAGACTTTCAATGCTTAATGAATCAAATTATAATTATTGGAAAGCATGTATGCATATCTTCATACAAGCATACAATTATAACTTATGGAGGATCATAGTTGATGGCTCACACACCCCTAAAGTATTAAAAGAGCATGACAAAGAAATAATATAATTAAATACTAAGGTCTTAAATATACTTTATTGTTCATTAGATATAAATGAGTTCAATGTAATTTCTTCTTGTATTTCAGCAAAATAACTTTGAAAGAAATTGGAAATGACTTTTGAGGGAGTCGGTCGAAAAGAAGAATCAAGCTCCCAAGAGGATAATCAAGCTTACCCCAGCATATGCCTCATAGCTCATGAGGATGAAAAAAAAAGAAAAAGAAGAAATTTTAAAAAAAAATATTGATTAAGGGGGAGCAAAGCAAAGAAGAGAAGAATGAGAAAGAAGAGGAAGGTATAGTAAGTTGTTGCCTCATGGCTCAAAATAATGAGGTATATCATGAACTCTTCTGAATTTACTTTTAATGAATTATATGAAGCCTTCAATGAGTTAATGGATAAATATAAGAAGGTAAGGCTATAAAATAAAGAACTTAAAAAATTTAATCTTTCTTTGGCTGAGTAAAAAGATAAGATTTTAAGTGAAAAAAAAAGTTTTTTTAAAAAATATGAAAAACATGGCCAAAGAAAAAGAAAATTTTTTGAAATAAATTAAAACTCTAACTAAGAAAAATGATAATATAGTTAAATCTAAAAATTTTTTAGTTAAAGAAAAAGAAAGATTTTTAAAATCTGAAAAATCTATGATTGAAGAAAATCTTAAGTTGAAAGAAGAACTTAATAAACTAAGATTTTTTGCTAAAGAAAAGAATAAATCTAAAAAATCTCTTTTAGAAAAAAATATCAAACTAAAGAAAGATATTGAAAGCTTGAAGTTCATAATTAAAAAGTTTATAATTGGATCTCAAAAGCTTCAAGCTATTTTAAATGATCAAAGAGCTATTTTTGACAAAGATGAAATTAGTTATGATTCAATAAGAAAATAAAAGTTTGACAAAAATATGCTCAACAAAGCTTTAACTGAAAATCATTCAATTAAGTGCTTTAAATATAATAAAATTGGTCATAAAATTTTTGAATGCAACGTTAAAAGAAAGGCCAAACTTATATCAAATAAATTTAGGTTCCAAAAGGAACCATGAGCTTTAACCTTCATGGACCCAAGATGACTTGGATACCAGAAACTAGTAAGTAATTTTTGTAGGTACTCCAAGCATCCAATGAAGTGAAAGAAGCAAATTTTTATGAATGGATGCTTTGAAAATGAAAGAAGATGGGTATTGATGCATGGTATAATCTAAATTTTTTCTCACATCATATCATCAATGATTGTTAAAGTTATTTTGATTAAATCTATTGACTTTAATATGATTTCATATTATGTTTACTTGCTTGAAATTCTTTTAATATATTAGTAAGATTAGTATGATTGATTGATTTTGATGATTTGAATACTTTAATTTTAAATATCAACCTGCTCTCCTCTATATCATGCTATGAATTGAAATTATTTTAAAAATCAGCATGACTTAATAGCTTCATCTTATCAATTATTCATTTGAGAAACTTAAATCAATATAAGTTTAATTAACTATGAATGTTCTTGATTGCATTTTAAGTTTATCCTTAAGGATTTGAAATTTCTTAGTTAGATCAAAATATAGAGCCAATATCTAGATCCCTCTCATTTTAACCTCAATTAATTTTGTCCCCCAACTTGAAGAAATTTCTCACACTTGATATCAATGGTATCATTCTTGTCTTGAACTTTATTTTATTTCTTTTGGCAAAAGAAAAGAATGTTTTATCTCAAATCTAGTTTTGCATAGCTTATATGATATCATTTGAGATAAAATCAAGAAATTCATATCTTTTTTGAACTTGATTAAATGATATTTCTTAAGAAAAGAAAGATCTAAATTTAAACAGAATATCTCTCTATGATTTATTTTGCATAATTTATTAATATCAATTCAAATTAACTTATCAAAATAATTTGATCTGAATTTAATTGATTCATCTTTTTTGATAAAAAAACTTCATTAATTGATATCACAGTGGTCATTATTGTCTGGTATTCTATTGATTTATCTTTTGACAAAAGAATAGTTGCTTTGTCTTAAATATAAATTTTCATGCAATACTTTAGGATTTTTAATAGATTGTTATCATTGTAAACATCTTTTGAAGTAAATAAAAAGTAAATAAAAAAAAAGGAGAAGGGAGAAAAGAATGCTTTGCCTTAAATCTAAGTTTGCACAGCCATATTTTAATATGATAATGTTTGATACAAATTGCAAATGCTTGATACTTTTTCTAAATTTAATACATAATATTTCTTGAGAAAAGAAAGAAATATTTTCTTTAAAATTGAAAAGAAATCACTTATATTGCTTGATTTGTTTATATTTGATTTAAGCATTTATATATTTGTTCACTTGTCGATTCATATGGCTGATTGTTTGAAACTCAATATGCTTACTTTAAATATATGCAATAGAGAAAGAAAATATCAAAAAAAAAATGATCTTAAAAGATTATGCCTTTATTTGCAAAAGTAAGGGAAAGAATTCATTTAAGATGAATAAGTTATTAAATTGGTATCAATCAAATTTGAGAATCTAAGCTTAAAAGTTAAATTAGTATTAGTTAAAGATTAATGTGGTATCAATTAATGATGCTTAACTTGAAAGAAAAAGAGGAAGAATAAATTTAAAAATATCATGTGATTAATTTTATGGTATTCATTTTTGAAAATAGGGGGAGAGATATTTTTTTTTTTGATTTGATCGAAAATATTAATGAATTTATGATCTAAATTCTCTATCAATTATCTTATTTTGAGCCATATTAATTTTAAACTTTCCATTAAATACTTTATAATCTTTTTAATTTATGCTTTCATGTGTTTATTCAATTTAATTTACTTGATTTAAAGTGCTATCAGATTAACAAATTATTCTTCAATGTTAAAAATTATTTAAAGTGGAATCATTAATATGCTGATTTCATATTTTGATTTGCATGATTATTCTTGATAATTGATTGGAGTTAAATTAAATTAAAAAAATATTCTTACTCTAAGAAATAAATTTCTAAACTTAATTTTGAAACTCATTGAAAATTCGAATTTGATACTAAATTTTTGATGTACATTGCAAAATTCTTATATATTATTTGTATTGAAGCAATTTTTCCTCAAAGCAATAAATTTAAAAATATGACTATCATTTATCTTGATACTATTTATTTTACTTTACTCGATATATTTTCAATACATATCTTTTTCAAATTTAATTGACTAAAATTTCTTAAGAAAAGAAAAGATTGAATATTAAAGTACATATTATACTTGATTTTATGGTTAAATCTTTTGGAAAGCTCTGTTCCTCTTAAAGCTTAAAAATATATATTTAAAAGTCTGATTAAAAGATCATATCTACTTAAAAAGAAGGAGAATCTATAATATTTGAATTCAAGCTAATTTTTAAAAAGAAAGAAATATTCATTCGAAAGAAGAGATGATTTTTTTGATTTGACTTTATGAATTTGATACATCTCTCAATTTAATGTCTTGATGTTGATTTTGATGATTTTTTTTTATTCTTTTCCATGAGCTTTTTGATGTTGTCAAAATGAGGGAGTGGTATATTGAGTTTATGCGTAAAAAAATAATACTTAAGAAACTCAATGAATTTCATGCTTGGAACCTTAATATTCATTATTTTGAATTAAAATATTATTTTGATATGAGTATATAAATTATGTGAAACATTAATTGGAGCTTTCATGAAGTGTGCATTTATGTTTATGTATATTATCACTTCATGACTTATACTAGCCAATTTATTGAATATATTAAATTATATTTTTATGCATATACTCAAAGTTTTGCCATCATCAAAAAGAAAGAGATTGTTGACCCCATGATTCATTTTGATGATTGTCAAACTTTAAGTGTTTAAGTATTTAACCATGTGTTTCAAGAATGGATGTAGGTCTTTTTAGATTTTCAAGTTAAAATTATAATTTTATCAAGTTGGAGATCAAGAAAAAATGACAAGGGGCAAAATCATAATTTTACAAAGTTGAAGAAAATCTATTTTGAAAGCCTCAAAAGTAAGCTTAGAAGATTTTTGATCTTTTGGAGGCAGTCCGATAATTTTTGGATGCATAAATTAGAAGAAAATCAAGTTATAGCAAAAGGATCAATCCAAGGGACAATCCCTAGGTCAACCCCTTTCGAAATGGGCTGCTCGGCATACTTGGCATGCAAACTGGGCCGACCCAGTCTAAGACTAAGCCGACCTAGTCTTAGTGAAAGCAAAAGATAGAAAGTGTAGAAAGCTAGTTTCTCAAGACCTAGGGGACTGAGCCAACCCAGCTATAAATTGAGCTGACCCAGTTAGGACTAAGCTGACCCAGTGATCGTAATGACTAGTTTTCTATAGCTTTTTTAAATAATTATTTCTCCACTCCAACGATTATTTCAAGATTTTCAATAGCTAGAACTGATCCTCAAGCTATCACAAAGAGTATAAAAGGCTAGAGAAACATTTAGGAAGTAAGATTAAGTGGATTGAAAATAGAAATCATTCAAATTATGAGGTTCATTGAATATCTAAAGGAAAAAAGAGAAAAGAGAGGATTTTGTGCATTAAATTTAGAGATCTTCCAAGTGTAATCATTCTCATTCATTCAAGCTTCCTCTCAGCCTTCAAATGAGAGAATACAAAGCTTCAAGAGCCATCTTTCAGTCTCTCCATCAAACTTCAAAAAGAGTTCTTTTTCTTTTTATTTTTGTGCTGAATTTTATACTTATATTTTTATTTCTTTACAAGTTTCTTTGGAGGAAAGAAACATAGGATGTAGGTTGGTCCAAGCCAAAAATTGGATAGTATAAAGGTTGTGGTTGGTGCTCCTAGGTCAAAATCAACCAGGTTGATAGTGAACCCGAGAAAACTATCAGTGTAAGGTTATGGTTGGTGAGCCCGACAAAACCAATTAGATTTATTTATGATCCCATGTTAAAATAAACGCACTGTAATCTAGGGATTATAGTGAAATTTCTAAGAAGTACTTGGAGAGTGGATGTAGGTGGGAGATTGCATCAAACCACTATAAAATCTATGTATTTGTATTATGGTTTTGATTTTCTTGCTTTCTTTATTTGCTTTATATATTTGCATTATCTAGTTGCTTTTAATTCTACTGCTCCACCTTGCTTATTCACCACAAGCATTCAAGTTCTTTTAATTAGAAGCACATATTTGCATTAGAGTATAAATTGATCAAAATTTTTTAGAAATCAAATTCACCCCCCCTCCCTTTGGATAGCCATACCTGGGCAACACATCTCCTTGACCAAAATGCTCATAGGACACCTCAGAGTTTAAGTGTCAACTCTGATTGAATTGTCTACATTGCATTTTAAAATATCAAATCCATCTCATGGATTATCTTGGCCATGGTTTTGCTATATTGAAACACAGTGTAATATTCTTCTCCAACTCTTGGAGTTGTCAATCCCATCTTGATCACATGCTAACTTTGCAAGTACTTGACTATGCCTAGAAGCCTTTCATTACTAGATTAAAAATTTAGTTAGTTCAGTACCAAAGCATAGTGAGTTGCTTGCAATTCACTGAGGTAATCTCAGGTCCAACGAACATTTATACCTATATCCCATCAAAGATATTTTCGATAGAAAAATGCTCTGAAGTTGGTCACGTTCAGTGATGATGTACTCCTACATCTCACTTATATACCATACCAATGTCTCCACACTTCTTTGTTAAAAGGACAACCATCCTATATGGTGCATAGCAACCTATGCTCGATAGATGCTGTCATCCTAATTAACAGCCTATCATTTGATTGTAAATAATTTTAAGGACTAATCAATAAATCCTCTCTTTATCGAACCTAAATAGTCCTAAGGACTTCATCACAATAATGAAATTCATTAGAAGATGAAAACTTATGATGAAAAATAATAAAAATATATTTTATTAATTAATAAATTAATTATAATTATAATATAGCTCAACCATCAATAGATTGATAATTGATTTTGGGATGCATTTTCCAACACCTAAAAATAAGGTTGGAGCTTTTTAACTGCAATCAACAGAGCATAGTCAGCTTTTCTAATTTAGTATACCTCGTCTCTGTATCTCTCAGTACTCGACTTATATAGTAGATTGGCTTTCGGATTTTTATCTCCTCTCTGATTAGCATAGCTCCAATGGCTGCAAAAGATACCGCCATGTACAAGAATAACTCTTCATTAAGTTTTGGCTAGGCAAGAAGGGGAGATGTGTTGAGATAGTTCTTTAGTTCTTCGAAGGCTTATTGACATTCAACAGTCTAGCAGAAGTTCTTTGGTTGTTTGAGCACTTGAAAGAAAGGCATGCAGTGCTCCGTCGACCTTGAAACAAAATAGTTTAGAGCAGCGATCTTTCCCGTCAGGTGCTATAGTTCTTTTATTATCTTGAGAATAGTCATCTCTTGGATGGCCTTGATCTTCTCTATGTTTGCCTTGATGCCGCGTCTTGATACCGTGAATCTCAAAAATTTCTCCAAAGTCACTCTGAAAGCATATTTAGTTGGGTTCAGCTTTATTTTGTACTTATGGAGTGTATTGAATGTCTCTTCCAAGTCAACAATTTGATTTGTTGAAGATTTACTTTTGACAAGTATATCATCCATGTCGACATTCATATTGTAGCGATCTGCTCCTTGAAGATCTTGTTCACCAAGCGTTGAGAGGTTGCACCTATATTTTTGAGTCCACAGGGCATAATCCTATAATAATAAAGATCACGATCAGTAATAAAAATAGTCTTCTCCTCATCTTTTGGTGCCATATGAATTTGGTTATAGCCAGAGAAAGCATCCATGAAAGTGAGAAGCTCATAGCCTGAGGTGGCATCCACTAGTTGATCAATTGTAGGTAGGAGGTAGCTATCCTTTAGATAGGCTTTATTTAGATTAGTAAAATCTATGTAGATCTTCCATTTGCCATTCGCCTTCTTGATAAGAACCATATTTGCAATCCAGTCTGAGTAGTATACCTTCTGAATGAATTTGGCTTTCAGCAGCTTGTCTATCTCATCCATTATCATCTTCTATCACTCTGGTCCAAAGCTATGCTTCTTTTGCTTCACTAGTCAGTGCTTGTGATCTACAGCTAGGTAATGCTTCATAACTTTGACATTGATATTGGGCATATCTGTAGAAACCCAAGCAAAGACTGAAGGAAAAATTGCCACAGGATTGGCTTGATCAGATCAGGTCATACAGCAAAATTTTAAAAATTTTTCTACTTGATCCGATCAAATTTAAGAACCTCATATCTGATTAGATTGATCTAAAACATAATACAAAATTATGATCTCAAATATCACCTGATTTGGGTGAATAGTTCACCCGCAGCGATGATCCAAATGCTGACGGAGGTTCAGATTGTAGCCGCATAAGTGCTCGACCTCTACCAGCATCCACTTGGATCAGATCTAGAAGACTTCTCCATCTTGATTGGATCTCTGAAGATCTAAAACTAGAACCTCAAGGGCGCACCTTCGATCCAATCTCCAACGGCAGGTTGATCGTCACATGATTAGGGACTCGTCGATGCAGTCTTGCAGTAGTAGCACCCTAATGCTTGGATGGTTGATCTACCCAACCCTTCATCATGGAGAAGAGGGAGAAGAGGAGGGAGAGGAGGAATGGAAGAAAGAGGGAGAGGCAGAGCCTGGGCATGGTAAATTTGAATTGATAGCCAAACCCTTTGGCTTAGGCATGTATTTATACACAAGCCTGAACCCTAGAGTCCTAGGGCTTTAATTTGCTTCAAGCAGAATGGCTCTTCCCAAGCCTCCATGCCATATTCAGATTTTCCTTCTTATTTTGTCACACAAAATAGGGGAAAAAGTGGCACCACCTTATTTGATAAGGTGGAGTTAGCGCAGGGATTCTCTCTCCAAGAGTTTGAACTTTTCAAACTCTTGATCCATTCAAAATCCTCCTAAGTTTATCCACTAGGGGCGCACTCCAGGGAGGGGCGTACACCCTCCCACTTCACACAAAATTCATCTGGGCTGTGCGTGAAGGAAAAACCTATTTTTCCATCACAAGATTGATCTAATCTGATTAGATCTATAGAAAAAATTTTTAAAATTTTTCTATGAATTTTGATCATATCTGAAAGTTTCCAAATCTGATCCTTATGATCTAATATTAAAAATAAAAATAAATTAAAAACAAAAATAACAATTGTACCTAAATTGGATAAACTAGTTATCCTATCGATGATCTACCATCATCCGGGGTTCTGGATCTAGCCATGCATGTACCTGATCTCAACTGGAGTCCACTCGGGCTAGATCTAGATGTGCTCTCTTTCTGGATCTGATCTCCAAAAATTAGATTAGATCTAGATTTGTGAAGCCTTCAAAATAATCTTCTATGGCAACACCTTATCTCTTGATGCAGAAACCCTATCTTGATCTTTGCTTCAGCTTTTCTGAATACTTGATCACTAAACCTTCATCAAACTTGGTATGGACGTGGAGAAGAGAAAGACGAGCACTAGAGGGGGCATGGAGAAGGAAATGGTGGCAGCATATGGGTGTGGGAATGAATAGAGATAAAAACCCTAGGGTGCAGGGTCTTTAAATAGACTCCTGTGCCAACTTAGTGTCCCAATGCATCAAGCAACTAGCTTGCTTGATCATAATGGACTCTAGGCCTATTCTCCACACCAAACATTGATCACCATCAGTATTTTTGTCACTCAAAATACTCCCAAAAGTGGTGACATGAAAGGATAAGGAAGAGTCCATGGCGCTAAGGACTCTTCCTTTTAGAATTTGATCCAAATCAAATTCTGATTTAACCCAATGTAGGCACCACCAAAATTCACCAAATTAGGCATGCCCAAAGTAGGACTCGAGCCCAATCATATGCCCAAAAATTAGAGAAAAAGAATCCCTAAAATATTCTCTAGGAGGCTCAAACCCAATGACCCTTAATTCTCTCAATTGGGTTAACTATTGACCCAAGTCCAATTACACTTAGAATGGATTTATATCAAGACTCAATCTGACCTGACCAAGTTCTAGCCAAATAAAAATAAACCCATTTACAATCTATGAATGAGCCAAATCTAATTTGATTTAGTTGAGACAAATCAGAAAGACTATAGAAGGAGAATGTTAGGCTCAATCGTGTGCTAGCCTGATTTTCTTGAACCTAATAGGATCCAATCCAAATCAATCAAACTGAGTTAGCTCAATTGATCACATCCAAATCCAAACTCTTATTTGTGTGATCCAGTTAGGTTTAGTTCTATATGGTTACGAGACATATCATGATCTCTATCATCGATATCGTCAAAATACCTTTCGATGGATCAAAACTCTTCTGATTCACCTAATTAGAATGATTGATCATCAAGATCATTCTAATTGCTCCTAAAATTTACCAGTGACACTTAGCAATATATGGTGGTAGCTCATCAGAATTGAATGCAAATCTCTCAATGTAGCTACTTGTGTGATTGAGTTCTTCTATCATAAGCCCCGATATGATTAGGGTTAAGGTGAACTCGTCAAACCCAACATCCTATCATATGATTGAATCATTTGATCCGAGTCCAATGTAAAATCTTAATAGAAAACTCTTTTTTATTACATCACACTGTCATGACCATGGGCTTAAAGACTCGATCTCATGATCATCATAGGACTACTACTCTTCTACCAAGATTGATAGATCATATCTTGGTGCGAACCAATCCCCATAATGAACATGCTATAGCCAACATACACCTCAAAGATCTGTATGGCTTGAAGATCGAGTTATGATATAGTCAAACTATAACACACTCAAGGTGAATTGCCAATGTACCTTAAGTCTAAGAACTAGACACACAATTGTAGCATCGAGCTCAGTCATTAATGAGAAGGTAGACTTTCTTATGACTGCTCGAGGAGATCGCGCTCAATGTCCTCATTTTCTAATAAGTACCTATACTCTTGCTCTAGTATTTCTACACAATAAACTCAAGACTCATCTACCCTAAGAAAGTGATTGTACACCAACCTTCCAGATCGATCACCATCCTTATGATGATCCTATGGTCGGAAGTTGTTTTTGAGTTAATTATGAAAATATATGTCTTAAATTTTCAACTCTTGAAAATATGTGTTAGCGTTCCATTAACTCAAAGGATATATCACAAATACTATGTACACAATGTGATAGAATAAAATAACCCTTCATTAATTTTTAGGTCAAAATTACAAAATTATTTCTAGAATATGTATTACAAGGTTCAGCCAATCTAGCTTCTAGGGCACTTATCAAATAAACTTTCACTTAATCTAAAGCCAATTGGC
This sequence comes from Cocos nucifera, assembly GCA_006176705.1. Taxonomy (NCBI): domain Eukaryota; kingdom Viridiplantae; phylum Streptophyta; class Magnoliopsida; order Arecales; family Arecaceae; genus Cocos; species Cocos nucifera. Next base: position 52,239 of record QRFJ01000810.1, on the reverse strand, counting down.
TACAAATCTAAGTCCCATCTTCTCAAGGTTCTGTGGTATCGACTCTATTGACCTCGACATAATCCTTCTCGAGATAATCATGGATGAGGTGATATCGTCACTCGATATGCTTCAACTTCTGGTGAGACCTTGGCTCCTTAGCTAGGACTATGGCGCCATTATTGTCACAGTACAAAGGGATGGCATCCGATGGTATTATTTCAAGCTCTACGGCGAACTTCTTATACCAGAATGCTTTTTTCATAGCTTCTAATGCAGTAATGTACTCAACTTTTATTATGGAGTCTGCTATCACTATTTTCTTGAAACTCTTCTAGCTAACAGCACCACTATTATATACAAACAGACTTTCAGATGTGGACTTTCGATCATCTATGTCAAACATAAAGTTTGAGTCTGTATACCTTTGGATCTGGAGTTCTCCATTATCAAAAACTAAAAACATATTCTTAGTCTTTCTCAAGTACTTAAGGATACATTTCATAAAAGTCTAGTGCTCTTCACCTGGATTTGACTAATATCTGCTCGTGACACTCACAGCATGTGCAATATCAAGTCTTGTACACAATATAGCATACATGAGGCTTTCTATTGTAGAGGCATAAGCGATCTTGCTCATGCATTCAATCTCCTCAAGTGTATTAGGATACATCTTCTTAGAGAGATGAATGCCATGTTTGAAGGGCACCAATCCCCTCTTGAAGTTTTTCATGCTGAACTTTTCAGCACCTCCACTATGTACATCTTCTGTGATAGACCCAGCATCCTATTCGGTCTATCCCTATAGACCTTTATTCCCAATATAAAAGATGCTTCTCTTAGGTCTTTCATTGAGAACTCTTTTGACAATCATATTTTGATGGATGTCAACATGAAAATGCCATTCCCAATCATGAGGATGTCATCTATGCACAGTACGAGAAAAACAACAGTGCTCCCACTGATCTTTTTAAAAACGTAGGGCTCCTTCTTATTTTTGTTGAAATCAAACGATTTGATCACATCATTAAAATGAGCATTCTAGCTTCGAGATGCTTGCTTAAGTCCATATATGGATCTTTGTAGCTTGCAGACCTTGTGATCATTATCACTGGATGTGAAACTAAGTGGCTATTCCATATAGATATCTTTCTCAAGATATCCATTTAAGAATATCATTTTTACATCCATCTGCTATAATTTGTAATCAAAATAGGCTGTAATAGCAAGTAGTGTGCGGAAGAATTTTAACATAGCTACTGACGAAAATGTCTTCTGATAGTCAATGCCTTCGCACTGACTATACCCTTTCACTATGAGCGTAGCTTTGAATGTCTCTACATTCCCATCGGCACCTATTTTTTTCTTGAAGATCCATTTACACCCAATAGGTACAATATCTTTAGTTGGATCTACTAAGGTCTAGACTTGGTTCAAGCACATCGAGTCAATTTCTAACTCATTGCCTTTAACCATTTTTCAAAATCGATATATGATATTACCTCATCATAGGTATTAGGATCATCACCATGAACCTCTTTTTTTATGAGGAACATTTCTTCTACATTCTCTAAAATTGTACCTAAGTACCTCTCAGGAGAATGAAAAATCCTACCTAATCTATGAGGTGGAGGAGGTTGTGTTTGGACTAGTTTTAACTAATTTGGTTCCTTAGGTTCCTTAGCTCATTGCTTTTCGGATACCTTCTCCTCGAGCCTAATCTATCTTTCAATGCCACCATCTTGAATAAATTATTTTTCAAGAAAGATAGCATGTCAACTCATAATCATATTATGATCTTTCAAAATATAAAAATAATATCCTAACGACTCCTTAGGATATCCAATGAATCAAGCTCTAGAGGACCTAGATACTAATTTGTCTACCTACGATTTCTTAACGTGGGCCGGACAACTCCAAATTCTAAGATGATTCAAACTTGATTTCTTACCATGCCATATCTCATATAGTGTGGTAGGAATGATTTTAGGAAGAATCCTATTCAGTAAGTATATTACTGTCATTAGACTATGTGCCCAAAGAAAATCAAAAAGATTGGTGAAGCTCATCATGGATCGGACCATATCTAATAGAGTCTGATTTCTCCATTCTGAAATTATGTTGAGTTGAGGTATTCTTGGTAGAGTCCATTGAGAGACTATGTCATTATCCTTGAGATAGTCTAAGAATTTTTGACTAAGATATTCACCTCCTCGATCTGATTGAAGAACCTTAATAAGCTTTTCAGTTTGCTTTTCTACTTGGTCTCTGAATTTCTTGAACATTTCAAAGGCTTTAGACTTGTATTGCATCAAATACAAATACCCATACCAAGACAGATCATAGATAAAGATAATGAAGTAGACATAATTATCTCTGACTAGTACATCAAATAGGCCATACACATCTGTATGTACCAGGGCAAGTGGGTCTGTGGCCCTTTCTGTAGGAACTAGATCTAGAATTTTATGGGTAGATCTTAAAACTTTTTCACAATTAGGCAATGAAAGATTTAAATAAATTAAATATTTGTTTAAATAAATATGTAAACATCTAGATCTCAGATCTATTATAAGATCAAGGCATGATATTAAATCAAAAATTAAAAATATAAAGGAGAAGAAAAGGTTGATCATATAAACTTAGATCTACACTACATTTAATGTAGGTATGAAATCAAGAGATCAGATCTATTACTTGTGCAAGTTAGATGTTCTAACTTTCTGATCTAGGCTTGAGGATGAAGTCATGAGCTGCATACATGTCCGGCCTCTAGGAGTCGTCCACACGAGCCTACAAACTCTGATCTGAAGTTCGATGTAGGAAATCAGCACTGCATGCTATACCGTGCAGATCCTTCTTCGACGGTCGATCCGATGCTTTCTTCTTCAAAACTTGGACTCTCCAAAATCTAAGAAGAAAGAGGAGAGTTCTTTGATCTAAGATTCTCTAAAAAAAACTCATAAGAAGAAGGAGAGATGAAGAATAAAATAGCCCTAGAAAAAGACCCTCTTCTTCTTCTCTTTTTTCTCACCTAGACACCTAGTTTGGTGCCTATCGAACCCCCATGCCCAAGGATCCTCTTGCTCTGATTTTTGTACACCCCAAACCACTCCCAAATTTTTGTATTTCATGAAAAAATTAGACCAAAATTCATCCAAAATTTATAGAAAGAGAAGAGTCCTTGTCTAAGTTAAAAACTAGACAAGGTAGAACTAGAGTTGGGCGCCCCTCCTCCGAATTTTTTTTGAATCCAACTGGACACCCCTCCTTTGTTTTTTTTTTTGAATCCAACAATGGAGAATGCATAAAATTATCCTTTCTCACCATGGAAATAGTGGAGAAAAAATAGGAGAGGGGGTGGCACACAAGGGAGAGAAGATTTGGTCAACAAGGATTCTATCTCATAGAATTCTAAAGCAAAACTAACTCCCCTTTTGACTTGGTCTTCCAACAAATTGCCTTATGAGAAAAGGAGGGAGAGAGGGGCATGCGTGATGATTAGGGAGATGAGATCTCATGCACAAAATAAAGAAAAATGGGCGTGGGCTAAGGTGGTGCAAGGTTAGGGAGTCATAGTCACACTAGGACTCCTATTTTGACTTGGTCAAACAAGGCATTTTAATCAAATAAAATCAAGAGTATACTAACTCAATTAAATAAGATCCTAACCCATTTAAAGGCTTAACTAAATTAAATTAAATTAGATTTAATTTTAATTTAATTTTCTAATCAAATTAGAAAATTGAGTTGATCCGAGTCCTAGTTAGACTAGGATTAGTTCTTCCTTGCACTTGACTTATCCAATAAGTCAATTGGACTTAATCCAATCAAGCCCAAATCAAATCTAATTGCTAATCGATTCTCCTGCAACACTTGCACTAGGTTAAACACCAATCATATTGATTGTTTAATCCTAGAATGATTCTTTATCATTGATTAACCATTCGATAAGATTGTGAGCTCTTATGTGTGTGACCTCATAGGTCCGAACTTAAGTTGGTAGCACAGAAATAGATTTCTATACCAATCTAAGTGATCATCGAGCAATGGTATTCAACGGTTGGATAGGTCGAATATGTAGAACAACATTCTTAGAACCCATGCGGATATAGTTTCCATATAATTCATCTCCTTGACCAAAATGCTCGTAGGACACCTTAGAATTCAACTATCAACTCTGATCAGGTTGTCCATATTGTATTTCAAAATATCAAATCTATCTGATGGATTACCCTTGCCAAGGTTTTGTAATATTAAAAAATAATGATACATTCTTCTCCAACTCTTGGAGTGGTCAATCCCATCTTGATCACACTCTGACTTTGCAAGTACTTGACTGTGCCCAAAAGCTTTTCATTACTAAATTAGAAATTCAGTTGGTCCAGTACCAAAGTATTATGAGTTGCTTGCAAGTCACTGAGATGATCTCAGATCAAAGAAACACTTATACCTATATCCTATCAGAGACATTCTCGATAGTAGAATGCTCTGAAATTGGTCACGTTCAATGATGATGTACTCATACATCTCACCTATATGCTATACCCGTGTCTCCATACTCCTTGGTTAAGAGGACAACCAACCTATATGGCATACAGTGACTTATGCTCGATAGATGCTGTCATCCTTATTAACAGCCTATCATTTGGTCATGAACAAATTTAAAGACTAATCAATAAATCCTTTCTTTATCGAAGCTAAATAGTCCTAAGGACTTCATCACAATAATGGAGTTTGTTAGAAGATGAATACTTATGATGAAAAAAGCCAAAAATATATTTTATTTATTAATAAATTAATTATAAATATAAAGTAGCTCAACTGTCAACAGGCTGACAAATGGCTTTGGAATACATTTTCCAACAACTTCCACTTGTCCTAAAGCCACTTGGCATAGTATCTAATATCAATCTTCGACTTGTGGTTGTCAAACTCCTTTGTTGCTAGGGCTTTAGTGAAGGGGTCAGTCAGGTTCTCCTTTTCATCGATCTTTTGAAGGTCGGCATCATCTCGATCCATGATCTTTCAGACTAGGTGAAAGCAGCACAAAATGTGCTTCATCCACTGGTGTGCCTTCGATTCTCTCACCTGAGGAATGGCACCAGTGCTGTCACAGTAGAGTAGGATCGGACCATCAAGGGAGGATACCCCTCCAAGCTTGATGATAAATTTTCTTAGCCACACAGCTTTCTTTGTAGCATCTGATGCTGCCACATACTCTACTTTGCAAACAGAGTCTGCCACAGTATGCTGCTTAGAACTTTTTCAGCAGATGGCTCCTCCATTCAGAGTAAAGATATATCCCGACATGTTTCTGCTGTCATCATGGTCAGATTGAAAGCTAAAGTTTGTAAATCCCATAAGTTTTAGATCTGACTCACCATAAACCAACCATTGATCCTCAGCATTTCTCAAATACTTAAGTATGGCTTTAACCATTTTTCAGTGATTTTCTCTAGGGTCAGACTGGTATCTGCTCACTACTTCTAGTGAGTATGCCACGTTTGGTCTCATACATATCATGGCATACATGATAGATCCCACTGTCGAAGCATATGGGACTCTACTCATACGCTCTCTCTCTTTAGGAGTTGTTGGACAATCCTTCTTAAAGAGAAAAATTCCATGGCCTATCGGAAGATAGTCTTTTTTGAAATTCTCCATGCTGAACCTCTTCAGTACAGTATCTATGTACGTGGATTGGGATAATCCAAGCATCCTTTTAGATCCATCCCTATAGATCTTCATCCCTAGGATGTAGGATGCTTCACCTAAGTCCTTCATGGAGAACTATGATGATAATCAGACTTTTATTCCCTATAGTGGAGGGATGTCATTTT